>ML779357.1:374368-392815 GCA_009831015.1 Picea engelmannii
CCATCCAAAGGGTTTCAGCTGTATTTCAACCTTCGGCTCTATTCTTTTTCCAGTTTCTTTACTGTAACCAGGCCGGAGCACCATAACAAATTTCTTACAAGAAGCAAATTTGTTTCACAGGATCATATGGCTGCGAGTTAGTAAAACTTTTTGACAACAAATGCTAAAAGTTGCTCGTAGTAATCGTAACAAATACGCTTGGAATCGAAATTTATTCGATTGGTGCTCATTGACAACGGCTCTGACAGGATCATATGGCTGTGAGTTAGTAAAGCTTTGTTACAGCAAATGCTAAAAGTTTATCGTGGTGACCGTAACCAACAATCTTGGAATCGAGAAATTGTTCGATTGGTGTCCACTGACAACGGCGTAGAGCCGTCTTCCGATCAGTATGAGGATAAGATTTAGTTTTATGGCCTCCAACACCATCTAATTTGTCTAACGAATTCCGTCCAATTCCAAAACTTCCTGCCCTAATACAGTGGAGCCATTGATGTCACCAACTCACACCAACTTTTGAATTATGGCCACGAACGTTCCACGATCTTGTTATTCCCAAGAAAAGGGCCGATCAGCGTTATGCCTCGCTTTTGCACTTTCATTGCCATTATTGAGAGTCGTTAATTTTGTGAGGGCCCATACGCTACCAGCGTTATGCTTCGCTTTTGAACTTTTATTCACATTAATTACTTGGATGGTGCTATTATTAAATTAGGGATAGCATTTTGATCTATTAATTGTTTCTTGTTCCACAAATAAGAGAATTTTATACATTAGTTTGAGGTTTGGCTTGGCCGTAATCTTAAAATTAAATTAGAAGAAATTTTGAGTTATATATATATATATAATTTTATGCAAAGTATATATAAGGTTGAATATATATATATAATAAGGCTCCATCCATTAGTAATAATGAAAATATTAATATAGAGATTAATATAATTATTACTTGCCAGAAAAAACATATAATTAGGTTATAGGAATATATTGAGATTTCTTGGAGGTGGTTCTCTTTTTGCATAAGAAGTGACTCTGTAACTCATTTCTATTATTTTTTGGGGGGTTGTATCCCATGTTAATTATTGTGTAACTCATTTCTATTATCTCGTATTCCATGTTCATATTTGGTATATATTATATGTATTCTATTTTATAATTCTACTTATGCATTTGGCCCACAACATTTAGTATCATTACCAAGAAAGCTACAAGGATGGACACTAAAAATAATTGGCTATGGATTGATGGGTAATCATTAATGGCTAGAGAGAATTAGAATAAAAGAAAATCTTATTATTTGGTTTCATTACATGTAAAAGTCTTAGCTACAAATCTTTGACTTTAAATCTTATGAAGGGAGTTCTATGCTATGACTTTATGAGTGTATATATGGGGTTGCATGTATATGTAATGGAGTTGAATGATAGGGGGGCTACATGGTGCAATGTGAAAGAATATGTGTATATAGAGGTTAATATAATCATTATTGGGGAGGAACATATGATTTGGTTATATGGATATATTGAGGTTATTTGGAGGAGGTTCTCCTATAGTCCATTGTCAAATATGACAAAATGATAGAGGATATAGTTGCCTCAATAGATTCATGGGATTAGCTTATAGACTTGATGGTGTTGCAAACAAAGTCTTGGCATAATGATTATCCATTGATCCATGAAATACCTTGGTTAGTAACAATTGATGCCTATATTAGCTACAAATAGGAGATATGACTATTTCTTATGGACAATCTCATAAGAGGTTGACTTTGTACCCCCCTTCCAAACCTTTCCTAGAGGACGAGGATGAACTTTGTGGAACTATTATTAAACCTATCCTTACTCTAGAAAATCCTTGGTATTAAAAGACCTTAATGAAAACACGATGATTTCCAATTTCATAAAAATATTTATCTCGTTGATCTGAATTGGATCTGAACAATAAACAATTGGCTAAGGCACAAACTTTTATAAGGATTGGCATGTGAAAGGTTAGAGTCTTGGATAAATAAGGGATCGATATGTTGTCACGAAGAGCCCCATACCATCATGATATAAATACACACCTGCACTCAATCAAAACCTAAGGCAAGAATTAGGAGATGATTGTAAAAGGAAAAAAACATGTATTAAAAAAAGATGAAGTTTCATAGACCCTCTCTCTAGGCATAAAAGAAAAAAGGAAAAGAAACGAAAGGAGGAGAACCAAAATAGGGGAAGCTAAAGGGTCAGTGACACCTGGCCTTCCACCCATACCCTCAACCTCATATATGTTAGTTCTTGGAGACAGAGAAAGGGTTCTAGGGTGAAGAGAGGAAGGAATATGTTGTCGAGACTTCACTAAGAAGCACCAAGCTAAACCAGAGAGCCTATAATAATGACATTACTTAATAATAAAATCTTGGTCGAAGCCAATTGAATTTTGTTTTTTCCATTTGGGTTTCCACGGTAAAATCTTCTCTTATGAGTTTTTTTTGTTTGTTTGTTGTTGTTGAGTAGTTGAATGGTTCAAAATCACATGTGTATCTTATCAAAATTGTTGGAAATCCATTATTAATCATTGTTGTGCATACTTTTAATTGTTTTGGGTGAGGAGAAATTGGTTGTACAATTAGTTATTTGGGCGTGATTAACCACTGGAGTGCCATCTCTAATTTACTCTTATGTCCCTCTTTGCCCAGCGTCGTCCCTAATTTTCTCGTAGGTTCCTCTTTGTCCATATCCATCCCTAATTTTCTCTCAATATCCTCTTTGTCTAGTGTCATCTAGTTTTCTCTCACGTTCCTCTTGTCCAACGTCATCCATAATTTTCTCTTAGGTTCCTCTTTGTCTAGCATGAGGCTTGAACCCTAATTTTCCCTCACATTTCTATTTGACAACGTGAACCCTAACTTGCTCACGTTTCTTTTGTTCACTAGTGTTAACCCTAACTTGGCTCTCATGATTCTCTTTGTTTTCCAAAATGATATTCTGAGGAGAGACCCATGTGATTATACTTGTTGTTCTTATTGAGCATGAAAGACATCTTCACAAGTGCCTTCATAATAACGATGTTGTCTAAGTATGCCTCATGCCATGTGTAGAAAATGGAATGTTCACGTGATATTAACCTATTACATGGTCAATATGAGAACTTCCTTCGCTGGAAATATGTTTCTTTTGCTCCATTATTCACTTGTAACAGTCTACGCCAGTTCTATGCATCCTTGAATAATGATTGATCCAGATTATTTTTGGCACAAAATGAGATCGGAGATATAATAAAGAAATGCATAGAGATATCACAAATATTCAATAATATAACAGAAATATATCAGAGATGCAACCATAAACACAGAGATACAGTAATACACGATTTCTATTAATGAAAGAAATGTACAGAGATTGTAAAAATACAGAGTGAAAGACTCGCTAGAATGGTGGCAGCTTATCTCTAAGAAGAGATGTGACAGCTACTCGCATTCGTAAGAAGATGATTACAATGAGGCTCTGAAGGCCTTTTTACAATAAACATGAATGAAAAAAACCCTAGACATCCAAAAACCTAACCCTAGGAGATGGAGCGCCAAAAGTCATGTGGGCCCTGTTTGGGTAAGTTAGTACATCAACTTCCCAGGGTCGTAACTTTTGCATACAATCTCCATTTTAGGCGTATGATAGCTCGTTGGAAAGGTATTGTCGAGGAGATTCATTTTGGGGGCTCAATGATGCTTTCAACTATCATTGAGAACCTTCATCTCAAAAAACCTTCATTTAGGCCCTCAAAATGGCCTCAGAAGTTAAAACTTGCTAAAAATAGTAAATTGCCAAAATTGCCAGAAAATTGTTTTGAACCAGTCGAAAAAGGTGGGCGGCCACAGATATCCACCTAGATCAATCCTCCCTCCTTAGGAAGCAATGGTCTCCATTGTCTTGAGTTCCCGGGGAAGAGGGAAAAGCGTTTGTTGGATCTGCATCTAGGTGAGCTACTTGTAGTGCTAGAGACATCGCGCTGCTCAGTTTGTGGAAGTATGTCAAGAACCTGTTGAGGCTGAGGTTGTTCAAAAAGTCGAGATACATGAGAGGACGGTGTACAAAAGGAATATTTGTGCTTTTCTACAGCCTTGTCGACCTGCTTATGTTGGATAGAAGGTGCTTGGGGCGAGGCTGTAGTGGTTGCAGTGTCCTTTTGTTCTCCTTTTAAGCAGATTGTGAAGAAGCTAAATTTTGCAGTATGAGATACTACCTTGCAGTACTTTTTAGGTGGAACAATAGTTGGAACTACCTCTGGTATTCTGTAGAGATGACCCCCTAGAGAAACAATGACACTTTGGGGTCGAGACTCATAAGCAATGTGGTGCTTCCACATATATGGCTGGCCCAAGAGAACATCACAGACATCTAGTGGGGCAACATCGCATAATACCTCATCCTTGAAGGGTTGGATGCCATATGACAATCGACATTGTTGGCTGACACGAAGATCTCGTCCTTGGCGAAGCCACCCGATGTTGTATGGCTGTGGGTGTGGTGTTGTCGACAATCCCAACTGTTTGATGACCTTTGCTGAGATGAGGTTCTTTCGGCTTATGCTATCCACAATAAAATGCAGCGAGGTCCCCTTCACCCACATCTGTGAATGAAAAAGGCACTCCCCCTCTTTGGGATCTGTTGGTTCTTCTGGTTGAATTGTTGCGGTTGCAACAATAGCAGTGGGGTCTGCGTCAATGATCTGTCCTTTACCAGTATTTTCAGAATTAGATTTTGAATCAGGGTTCGGCTCCTTGTCTTTGATCTCAGCCACCAGTGACTTTTTTGAGGGACATTCATTGGTATTGTGCCAGGGGATTTTTTGGAAATCACACCATTTTCCAGTGTCCTTCTTTGTCTTTCCGTGACCCTTCTTTTCCTGTGTCTTGGACTAGTTTTCGGGAGACTGTTTGTTAGGGTTGTCTTTGTCATATTATGGTTGTTGCGGATTTAAAGATATGAAATCCCGTTTGTTCTGATGCTTAAATTTCTGCTCAATTTTAACAACATATCGATAAGCAACACCGAGTGATGAGATGTCCAGAAAATCCATTTCAGTCTGGCTGTATTTGTGTAGAGCCCCATAGTATTTCAGAACCAAATGTCGCTCGGATTCTTTGATACCCAGCTTGGTGCGCAAGGTATGGAAGGTATTGGTGAACTCTGGAATTTCTTGGCCTCTCTCTTGCTGCAGTGTGGTCCACCTCATGCACTGGTCCTCATAGTTGCCAACAAGGTAATAATGTTCCCTTACCACATCCACAAAAAAATCCGAAGTGGGATCGACCCCATATATTCCAGACACCTCTGTGGAACTTTTCTCCCAATAAGTTTCCCACCAATGTTGACATGAGGGAGAGCTTTAAGGAGTGCGAAGGTGATCTTTTCTTTGTTGGAAAAATTGTGAAAAGAGAAATAACCTTCTAGCAGAGTTAACCATTTTTCTAGGGCTTATGCATCTATCTGTCCTTCAAATACAAGAATATCAAAATTAACTTGTACCTTGAAAAGCGAGGTGCCTCCAAAGTGGTCGCTTGATGAAGATGCGCCTGATGCTATTGGAAAGCGTTGAAGGATGTGGGGAAAATTCTCCATCATTTCGTCCCTCTGTCACGTGAGAGCTTTCTCAAGCAACAGATTGATAGGATCGTCTACTCCATCGTTTTTCTTTTCTTCTTCCATTGAGGGTTTCTTGGGTGTGTGAGAGCAATTGTCTTCAAGAGAGACAGTCTCGAGACCCAACTTGCAATACTCGGACCTCGTCGGGGACATGCACTGAAAAAACGATCAAGAGAAGCCTGCTCTGTTACCATTGATACGGATTATTTTCAGCACGAAATGAGATCGAAGATATAATAAAGAAATGCACAGAGATAGCACAGGTATTCAATAATATAACAGAAATATATCAGAGATGTAACCATAAACACAAAGATACAGTAATACACAATTTCTATTAATGAAAGAAATGTGTACGAGACTATAAAAATACAGAGTGAAAGACTTGCTAGAATGGTGGTAGCTTATCTCTGAGAAGAGATGTGACGACTACTCACATTTGGAAGAAGAAGATTACAATGAGGCTCTAAAGGCCTTTTTACAATAAAAATGAATGCCCAAAACCCTAGACATCCAAAAACCTAACCCTAGAAGATGGAGTGCCAAAAGTCATGTGGGCCCCGTTTGGGTAAGTTAGTACATCAACTGCCCGGGGTCGTAACTTTTGCATACGATCTCCGTTTTAGGCGTATGATAGCTCATTCAAAATTTATCATCGAGGAGATTCATTTTGGAGGCCCAATGATGAATTTGGCTATCATTGAGAACCTCTATCTCTAAAAACCTTCATTTAGGCCCTCAAAATGGCCTCAGAAGTTAAAACCTGCTAAAATAGTAAATTGCCAAAATTGCCAAAAAACTGTTTTGAGCCAGTCGAAAAAGGTGGGTGGCCACCGATATCCACCTAGATCAATCCTCCATCCTTAGGAAGCAATGGTCTCCATTACATTGAGTTCTCTGGGGAGAGGGAAAAGCGTTTGCTGGATCTGCATCTTGGTGAGCTACTTGTATTGTTGGAGACATTGTGCTGCTCAATTTGTAGAAGTATGTCAAGAACCTGTTGAGTCTGAGGTTGTTCAACAAGTCGGGATACATGAGAGGACAGTGTACAGAAGGAATATTTGCGCTTTGTTGCAGCCTTGTCGACCTGCTTCTTTTGGGTAGAAGGTGCTTGGGACGAGGTTGTAGTTGTTTCAGTGTCCTTCTGTTCTCCTTTTGAATAGATTGTGAAGAAGCTAAATTTTGAAGTATGAGATACTACCTTGCGGTACTTTTTAGGTGGAACAATAGTTGGAACTACCTTTGGTATTCTGTAGAGATGACCCCCCAGAGAAACAATGACACTGCGGGGTCGAGACTCATAAACAACATGGCGCTTCCACATATATGGCTGGCCCAAGAGAAAAACACAGACATCTAGTGGGGCAACATCGCATAATACCTCATCCTTGAAGGGCTGGATGTCATATGACTGCGGGTGTGGTGTTGATGACAATCCCAATTGTTTGACGACCTCTACTGAGATGAGATTCTTCTGGCTTCCTCTATCAACAATAAAACACAGCGAGGTCCCCTTCACCCACATCTATGAATGAAAAAGGTGCTTCACCTCTTCGGGATCTATTGGTTCTTCTGGTTTAATTGTTGCGGTTACGACAATAGCAGTGGAGTCTGTGTCAATGATATGTCATTTACCATTATTTTCAGAATTGGATTCTAAATCAGGGTTCGGCTCCTTGTCTTTGTTCTCGACAGCCAATGACGTTTTTGAGCAACATTCATCAGTGTTGTTCCAGGGGATTTTGTGGAAATCGCACCATTTTTCGGTGTCCTTCTTTGTCTTCCTGTGGCCCTTCTTTTCTTGTGTCTTGGACTGGTTTTCGGGAGACTGTTTGTTAGGGCTATCTTTTTCATAATTTGGTTTTTGCGGATTTACAGATCTGAAATACTGTTTGTTCTGGTGCTTAAATTTCTGCTCGATTTTAACAACATATTGATAAGTAGCACCGAGTGATGAGATGTCCAGAAAATCCATTTTAGTCTGGATGTATCTATGTAGAGCCCCACGGTATTTCAGAACCAAATGTCGTTCGGAGTCTTTGATACCTAGCTTGGTGCGCAAGGTATGGAATGTATTGGTGAACTCCGGAACTTCTTGGCCCCTCTCTTGCCGCAGTGTGGTCCATCTCATGTACTGGTCCTCATAGTTGCCAACAGGGTAATATTGTTCCTTTACCGCATCCACAAAAAAATCCCAAGTGGAATCGAACCCATATATTCCAGACTCCTCTGTGGAATTTTTCTCCCAATAAGTTTCCCACCAATGTTTGACCTGAGGGAGAGCTTTAAGGAGTGAGAAGGTGATATTTTCTTTATTGAAAAAATTGTGAACAAAGAAATAACCTTCTAGCAGAGTTAACCATTTTTCTAGGGCTTCTGCATCTATCTGTCCTTCAAATACAGGAATATCAAAATTAACTTGTACCTTGAAAGGTGAGGTGCCTCCAAAGTGGCCGCTTGATGAAGATGTGCCTAATGCTATCGGCAGACGTTGAAGGATGTGGGAAAAATTCTTCATCATTTCGTCCCTTTGTCGCGTGAGAGCTTCCTCAAGCAACAGATTGATAAGATTGTATGCTCCGTTGTTTTTCTTTTCTTCCGCCATTGAGGGTTTCTTGGGTGTGTGAGAGCAATTGTCTTCAAGAGAGACAAGCTCAAGACCCAACTTTCTATACTCGGACCTCGTTGGGGACATGCACTAAAAAACGATCAAGAGCAACCTGCTCTAATACCACTGATCCAGATTATTTTCGGCATGAAATGAGATCGAAGATATAATTAAGAAATGCACAGAGATATCGCAGATATTCAATAATATAACATAAATATATCAGAGATGCAACCATAAACACAGAGATATAGTAATACACGATTTCTATTAATGAAAAAAATGTACAAAGACTATAAAAATACAGAGTGAAAGACTCGCTAGAATGGTGGTAGCTTATCTCTAAGAAGAGATGTGATGGTTATTCGCATTCATAAGAAGATGATTACAATGAGGCTCTGAAGGCCTTTTTACAATAAACAGGAATGCCAAAAACCATAGACATCCAAAAACCTAACCCTAGGAGATGGAACGCCAAAAGTCATGTGGGCCCCATTTGGGTAAGTTAGTACATCAACTTCCTGGGTTCGTAATGTTTGCATACAATCTTCGTTTTAGGCATATGATAGCTCGTTGGAAAGGTATCATTGAGGAGATTCATTTTGGGGGATCAATGATGCCTTTAGATATCATTGAGAACCTCGATCTCGAAAAACCTTCATTTAGGACCTCAAAATGGCCTCGGAAGTTAAAACCTGCTAAAAATAGTAAATTGCCAAAATTGCTAGAAAATTGTTTTGAGCCAATCGGAAAAGGTGGGTGGCCACTGATATCCACCTAGGTCAATCATCCCTCCTTAGGAAGCAATAGTATCCATTGCGTTGAGTTCCCAGGGGAGAGGGAAAAGCGTTTGTCGGATCTGCATCTTAGTGAGCTGCTTGTATTGTTGGAGACATCGCGCTGCTCAATTTGTGGAAGTATGTCAAGAACCTGTTGAGGCTGAGGCTGTTCAAGAAGTTGAGATACATGAGAGAACGGTGTACAGAAGGAATTTTTGCACTTTTTTGCAGCCTTTTCGACCTGCTTTTGTTGATTAGAAGGTGCTTGGGGCAAGGCCATAGTGGTTGCAGTGTCCTTCTGTTCTCCTTTTGAACAGATTGTGAAGAAGCTAAATTTTGCAGTATGAGATACTACCTTGCAATACTTTTTAGGTGGAACAATAGTCAGAACTACCCCTGCTATTTTGTAGAGATGACCCCTCAGAGAAATAATGACACTATGGGGTCGAGACTCATAAACAACATGGCGCTTCCACATATATGGTTGGCCCAAGATAACATCACAGACATCTAGTGGGGAAACATCGCATAATACCTCATCCTTGAAGGGTTAGATGCCATATGAAAATCAACATTGTTGGCTGATACAAAGATCTCGTCCTTGGCGAAGCCACCCGATGTTGTATGGCTGCGGGTGTGGTGTTTTGAACAATCCCAATTGTTTGATGACCTCTACTGAGATGAGGTTCTTCTGGCTTCCGCTATCAAGAACAAAATGTAGTGGTGTCCCCTTCACCCACATCTATGAATGAAAAAGGCATTCCCCCTCTTTGGGATCTGTTGGTTCTTCTGTTTGAATTGTTGCGGTTGCGGCAATAGTAGTGGGGTCTGTGTCAATGATCTATCCTTTACTAGTATTTTCAGAATCAGATTTTGAATCAGGGTTCAGCTCCTTGTCTTTGATCTTGGCCACCAATGAATTTTTTGAGCGGCATTCATCGATGTTGTGGGAGGCGCTTTTGTGGAAATTGCACCATTTTTCGGTGTCCTTCTTTGTCTTCCCATGACCCTTCTTTTCCTGTGTCCTGGACTAGTTTTCAGGAGACTGTTTGTTAGGGTTGTCTTTGTCATACTTTGTTTGTTGCGTATTGACATATCTGAAATCCCATTTGTTCTGGTGCTTAAATTTCTGCTCGATTTTAACAACATATCGATAAGCAGCACCGAGTAATGAGATGCCCACAAAATCTATTTCAATCTGGATGTATCTGTGCAGAGCCCCGTGGTATTTCAGAACCAAATGTCACTCAGAGTCTTTGATACCCAGCTTGGTGCGCAAGCCATGGAAGGTATTGGTGAACTCCGAAACTTCTTGGCCCTTGTCTTGCCGCAGTGTGGTCCATCTCATGTACTAGTCCTCATAGTTTCCAATAGGGTAATATTGTTCCTTTACTGCATCCAAAAAAAAATCCCAAGTGGGATCAGCCCCATATATTCCAGACTCCTCTGTGGAACTTTTCTCCCAATAATTTTCCCACCAATGTTTGACAGGAGGGAGAGCTTTAAGGAGTGCGAAGGTGATATTTTCTTTGTCGTAAAAATTGTGAATAGAGAAATAACCTTCTAGCAGAGTTAACCCTTTTTCTAGGGCTTCTGCATCTATCTGTCCTTCAAATACAGGAATATCAAAATTAAATTGTACCTTCAAAGGCGAGGTGCCTCCAAAGTGGCCGCTTGATGAAGATGTGCATGATGCTATCAGCAGGCGTTGAAGGATGTGGGGAAAATTCTCCATCATTTCGTTCCTCTATCACATGAGAGCTTGCTCAAGCAACAGATTGATAGGATCGTCTGCTCCATTGTTTTTATTTTCTTTCGCCATTGACGGTTTGTTGGGTGTGTGAGAGAGTTTGTCTTCAAGAGAGACAAGCCCGTGACCCAACTTGCTATACTTGGAACTCGTCGGGGACATGCACTGAAAAAATGATCAAGAGAAGCCTGATCTGATACCATTGATCCGGATTATTTTCGGCACAAAATGAGATCGAAGATATAATAAATAAATGCACAGAGATATCGCAGATATTCAATAATATAACAGAAATATATCAGAGATTCAACAATAAAAATAGAGATACAGTAATACACGATTTCTATTAATGAAAGAAATGTACAGAGACTATAAAAATACAGAGTGAAAGACTCGCTAGAATGGTGGCATCTTATCTCTAAGAAGAGATGTGACGGCTACTCGCATTCGCAAGAAGATGATTACAATGAGGCTCTGAAGGCCTTTTTACAATAAATAGGAATGCCAAAAATGCTAGACATCCAAAAACCTAACCCTAGGAGATGGAGTGCCAAAAGTCATGTGGGCCCCATTTGGGTAAGTTAGTACATCAACTTCTCGGGGTCATAACTATTGCATATGATCTCCGTTTTAGGCGTATGATAGCTCGCTGGAAAGGTATTGTTGAGGAGATTCATTTTAGGGGCTCAATGATACCTTTGACTATCATTGAGAACCTCAATCTCAAAAAATGTTCATTTAGGCCCTCAAAATGGCCTCGTAAGTTAAAACCAGCTAAAAATAGTAAATTGCCAAAATTGTCAGAAAAGTGTTTTGAGCCAGTCGGAAAAGGTGGGTGGCCACCAATATCCACCTGGATCAATACTCCCTCCTTAGGAAGAAATGATATCCATTGCATTGAGTTCCCGTGGGAGAGGGAAAAGCGTTTGCTGGATCTGCATCTTGGTGAGCTGCTTGTATTGCTGCAGAAATCACGTTGCTTAGTTTGTGGAAGTATGTCAAGAACTTGTTGAGGCTGAGGTTGTTCAACAAGTAGAGATATATGAGAGGACGGTGTACAGAAGGAATATTTGCGCTTTGTTGCATCCTTGTCGACCTGGTTCTATTGGATAGAAGGTGCTTAGGGAGAGGCCATAGTGGTTGCAGTGTCCTTCTGTTCTCCTTTTGAACAGATTGTGAAGAAGCTAAATTTTGCAGTATGAGATACTAGTTTGCAGTACTTTTTAGGTGGAACACTAGTCGGAACTACCTCTAGTGTTCCATAGAGATGAACCCCTAGAGAAACAATGACACTGTGGGGTGGAGACTCATAAACAACGTGGCACTTCCACATATATGGTTGGCCCAAGAGAACATCACAGACATATAGTGGGGAAACATCGCATAATACCTCATCTTTGAAGGGATGGATGCCATATGAAAATCGACATTGTTGGATGACACAGAGATCTCATCCTTGGAAAAGCCACCCAATGTTGTATCGCTGCGGGTGTGGTGTTGTCGACAATCCCAACCGTTTGATGACCTCTGCTGAGATGAGGTTCTTATGGCTTCCTCTATCAACAATACAATGCAGCGGGGTCCGCTTCACCCACATTTGTGAATGAAAAAGGCGCTCCCCCTCTTCGATATCTGTTGGTTCTTCTAGTTGAATTGTTGTGGTTGCGACAATAGTAGTGGTGTCTGCATCAATGATCTGTCCTTTACTATTATTTTAAGAATCGGATTTTGAATCAGGGTTCGGCTCCTTGTCTTTGATCTCGTCCACCAATGACTTTTTTGAGCAACATTCATCGGTGTTGTGCCAGGGGATTTTGGGGAAATCGCACCATTCTTTGGTGTCCTTCTTTGTCTTCCCGTGACCCTTCTTTTCCTGCATCTTGGACTAGTGTTCAGGAGACTGTTTGTTAGGGTTGTCTTTTTCATACTTTGGTTGTTGCGGATTTATAGATCTAAAATCCTATTTGTTCTGGTGCTTAAATTTCTGCTCGATTTTAAAATCATTTCGATAAGCAACAGCGAGTGATGAGATGTCCAGAAAATCCATTTCAGTCTGGATGTATCTCTGTAGAGCCCCATGGTATTTCAAAACCAAATGTCGCTCAGAGTCGTTGATACCCATCTTGGTGCGCAAGGTATGGAAGGTATTGGTGAATTTTGGAACTGCTTGGCCCCTCTCTTGCTGCAGTGTGGTCCATCTCATGTACTCGTCCTCATAGTTGCCAACAGGGTAATATTGTTCCCTTACCGCATCCACAAAAAAATCCCAAGTGGAATCGGCCCCATATATTCCAGACTCATGTGTGGAACATTGCTCCCAATAAGTTTCCCACCAATGTTTGACATGAGGGAGATATTTAAGGAGTGCGAAGGTGATCTTTTCTTTGTCAGAAAAATTGTGAATAGAGAAATAACCTTCTAGCAGAGTTAACCATTTTTCTAGGGCTTCTGCATCTATCTGTCCTTCAAATATAGGAATATCAAAATTAATTTGTACCTTGAAAGGCGAGGTGCCTCCAAAGTGGTCTCTTGATGAATATGCACCTGATTCTATCGGCAGGCGTTGAAGGATGTGGGAAAAATTCTCCATCATTTCGTCCCTCTGTCAGTTGAGAGCTTGCTCAAGCAATAGAATGATAGGATCGTCTACTCCATCGTTTTTATTTTCTTCCACCATTGAGGGTTTCTTGGGTGTGTGAGAGCGATTGTCTTCAAGAGAGACAATCTCGAGACCCAACTTGCAATACTCAGACCTCATCGTGGACATGCACTGAAAAAACAATCAAGAGTAGCTTGCTCTGATACCATTGATCCAGATTATTTTTGGCACGAAATGAGATCGGAGATATAATAAATAAATGCACAGATATATCGCAGATATTCAATAATATAACAGAAATATATCATAGATGCAACCATAAAAACAGAGATACAGTAATACATGATTTCTATTAATGAAAGAAATGTACACGAGACTGTAAAAATACAGAGTGAAAGACTCACTAGAATGTTGGCAGCTTATCTCTGAGAAGAGATGTGACAGGTACTTGCATTCGTAAGAAGATGATTACAATGAGGCTCTGAAGGCCTTTTTACAATAAACAAGAATTTCAAAAACCCTAGACATCCAAAAACCTAACCCTAGGAGATGGAGCGCCAAAAGTCATGTGGGCCCCATTTGGGTAAGTTAGTACATCAACTTCCCGGGGTCGTAACTTTTGCATACGATCTTCATTTTAGGCGTATGATAGCTCGTTGGAATGGTATCATTAAGGAGATTAATTTTGGGGGCTCAATGGTTCCTTTGGTTATCATTGAGAAAATATATCTCTAAAAAGCTTCATTTAAGCCCTCAAAATGGCCTCGAAAGTTAACACTTGCTAAAAATAGTAAATTGCCAAAATTGCCAAAAAACTGTTTTGAGCCAGTCGGAAAAGGTGGGTGGCCATCGATATTTACCTGGATCAATCCTCCATCCTTAGGAAGTAATGGTATCCATTACGTTGAGTGCCTGGGGAGAGGGAAAAACATTTGCTGGATCTGCATCTTGGTGAGCTTCTTGTATTGCTGGAGACATCGTGTTGCTCAGTTTGTGGAAGTATGTCAAGAACTTGTTGAGGCTGAGGATGTTCAATGAGTCGAGATACATGAGAGGACGATGTACAGAAGGAATATTTGCACTTTGCTGTAGTGTTGTCAACCTACTTTTGTTGGATAAAAGGTGCTTGGAGCGAGGCCATAGTGGTTGCAGTGTCCTTTTGTTCTCCTTTTGAACAGATTGTGAAGAAGCTAAATTTTGAAGTATGAGATACTACCTTGTGGTACTTTTTAGGTGGAACAATAGTTGGAACTACCTCTGGTATTCTATAGAGATGACCCCCAGAGAAACAATGACACTGCGGGGTCGAGACTCATAAACAGCGTGGTGCTTCCACATATATGGTTGGCCCAAGAGAACATCACAGACATCTAGTGGGGCAACATCGCATAATACCTCATCCTTGAAGATTTGGATGCCATATTACAATCGACATTGCTGGCTGACACAGAGATATCATCCTTAGCGAAGCCACCTGATGTTATATGGTTGCGGGTGTGGTGTTGTCAACAATCCCAATTGTTTGACGACCTATGCTAAGATGAGGTTCTTCTGGCTTCCACTATCAACAATAAAATGTAGCGGGGTCCCCTTCAACAACATCTGTGAATGAAAAAGGTGCTCCCCATCTTCGAGATCTTTTGGTTCTTCTGGTTGAATTGTTGCGGTTGCAACAATAGCAGTGGAGTCTGCATCAATGATCTGTCCTTTACTAGTATTTTCATAATCGTATTCTGAATCAGGGTTCTGCTCCTTGTCTTTGATCTCGGCCACCAATGATGTTTTTGAGTGACATTCATCGGTGTTGTGCCAGGGGATTTTGTGGAAATTGCACCATTTTCTTGTGTCCTTCTTTGTCTTCCCGTGACCCTTCTTTTCCTGTGTCTTGGACTGGTTTTCGGGAGACTGTTTGTTAGGGTTGTCTTTTTCATAATTTGGTTGTTGCGGATTTTCAAATCCAAAATTCTGTTTGTTCTGGTGCTTAAATTTTTGCTCGATTTTAACAACATATCAATAAGCATCACCGAGTGATGAGATGTCTAGAAAATCCATTTCAGTCTGGATGTATCTATGTATATCCCCACAGTATTTCAGAACCAAATGTTGCTAAGAGTCTTTGATACCCAGCTTGGTGCGCAAGGTATGGAAGGTATTGGTGAACTCCAGAACTGCCTGGCCCCTCTCTTTCCGCAGTGTGGTCCATCTCATGTACTGGTTGTCATAGTTGCCAACAGGGTAATAATGTTCCTTTACCACATCCAAAAAAAAATACCAAGTGGGATCGACCCCATATATTCCAGACTCCTCTGTGGAAATTTTCTCCCAATAAGTTTCCCACCAATGTTTGACACGAGGGAGATCTTTAAGGAGTGCAAAGGTGATATTTTCTTTGTCGAAAAAATTGTGAACAGAGAAATAACCTTCTAGTAGAGTTAACCATTTTTCTAGGGCTTCTGCATCTATTTGTTTTTCAAATAAAGGAATATCAAAATTAACTTGTACCTTGAAAGGTGAGGTGCCTCCAATGTGGCCACTTGATGAAGATGCGTATGTTTCTATTGGCAGGAATTGAAGGATGTGGGAAAAATTCTCCATCATTTCATCCCTCTGTCGCTTGAAATATTGCTCAAACAACAGATTGATAGGATCGTCTATTGATCAAAATCTGGACCAGGGGTCAAATTTTAGCTCAAAAATCAAAGTTCTCGGAATTGCCTCAAAACAAACGGGTGCGTAGCCCTCATCATCATGAACCCAACACAACTCATTTGGGTTCAAACGGACATCGGGAGCGAGAGATATCACGATCTGTTCGAATCACCAAACAGGTAAAAAAAAGAGGACGTTGACTGTGCAGTCCGTATAGTCCGTACGGATGCTGACATGGCATGATCATACGCTGATGTGGAAAAGGTCGTACATCTAGGTGGCAGATGATCATGTCGCCTTCACTCATTGGAAGATGTGGATGAATCATTTGACGACACGTGAAATTATTTTGGCAAGTGTTTTAGTGCCACGTGGCCCAGTCATCGGCTGCCACGTGGCACCTTGTTGTTGAATTGGTTGGTTGTTCAAAATTTTATGGAGTCCATGGGGATCGAACCCCGGACCTCCCCACCGGTCAAGTCTTTGCAAAGTCCGCCCTGCCAATGTGCCGCACGGTGTTCCTTATTATTCATATGTGTTTAAATTTATTTAAATTGAAACTATTGTGTTTTGGCGCAGGGGTCGGGCTGGGGCTTAGCCCCAGCCCGCGGTTGCGGTGATCACACATGTGACCGGTGGTTACACATTCACGCGCGCAGTTGGTTTATCAAAACGGTTAAGCCATGGTTTTTATGTGTAACCATATGACCTTTCTTGAGTGCGTGGATTTTGAAATTGGTTTTTCAAACGGTTTAACACGCGCCCGACAAGTGGCATGTAATCATTGGTTCAAAAAAAACTCAACCCTTTTTGTTTGAGCATGGTCGTATGGAAGACCACATGCCCATGGCCTTGGCGGTTAGGGGCTGGCGCACCCATAACTGTCCTAGAGTTTTCATAGTTATGCGGTTGTGTGCGTGTGATGGGTTTTAACACGCATTTTTGAGCGTGTTCTTGGTAGAATGCCCAGAGGTGCGTTTTGACGAACCAGAGACAACAAGCTTGAAGGAAGAGAATGGAAGGAGGCCTATCTTCTTCATTTTTTGGCTGAATGAGGTGCCATAAAAGCCCAGCTAGGGGTTTTTGGACGTTTTGAATCCATTGGCACTATTTTCACAGCCATTTGAAGACTTCTTTTGCAGGTTTTTAACCATTGAAGTTTCATGAAGCTTTAGGGAGCTTGAAGCCCTCATTGTTTGAGGTCTTGCTCATATGAGCACATGTTTGTTTTTTGTTATTGAATAATCATTTTTGACTAATTATTATGCTATGAACACTTTGGGATAGGTTTCAGATCCATTTGAGGAATTTTACAGGTGTTTGTTCCATAGAGAAGCTCATGGAAGCTTAAGGCCACATGTAGAAGAGGTCATGCCCGGATGAGCCATGATCCGTTTTCAGAGTTCTATTAGTCAGTTTTGGGGTTTTTATGTATTCTGATCCCAATGGTATAGTCAAAATTTCCATTGGAGTTGAGCAGCAGCTTGTAAAATATTTTTTGACAAATTAATCCCAGAGAGCCAAGTCCATTGATGGAGGCTCAAGGAGATGTAGCCCGGAGAGGGGTGAACTCCTTTATCATCTTGTTATTGTTGTGAGTTTGATGGTTTATTTGCTGCAAGTTATGTTGCTTTGTTTTTATTTAAAGCACTTATTTAACCATTTAAGAGAACTTTTCCTCACACATAAACATTTAAAAGAAGAAGCATAAACTTGGCACATAATCTATCTTGCATATTTTAACACATGAAGCAAGGTCCCGTAAAGTTTATTTTAATGAAGTAGAGGGTGCTTGCATAGCATAACAAGTCAGCCTTCTATTTTCAGATCAGGTGGTATCAGAGCACTAGTTTGTTTTGCTCATGTATTTGCCATTGATAGCTTGAGATTTAGCTGTTGGTATTTGTGCAAGTTTTGTGTTGAAGTTTGATATCTTGCAAGGATGGAGGAAGCTTCAAACATTGATAGTTCTCATACATCTTCATTATCTAAGTTATTTGACAAAGAGATGTTGAAGGAGATTCTAACCATGAGAGATGTCATGAAAGAGATGTGTGAAGATAGAAAGGAGAGCATTGCCCTTGAAGAGGAGTTGATGGCCATGAAGGAGGAGAAAGACCAGCTTCTTGAAAAGTTGCATGATATGGAGACTCAACTCCATGAGGCAAAAAAAAACCTTACCAAGTACATGCATGAACATAAGGTATGTAATCTTAGTTTATCTTCTAATTCCTCTCAAGATGATGGTTTTGGTGTTTTTGAAAATCACACAAGAGGAATAGGGTCCAAGTTATTGTTAAAAATGGGCTATGAGGGTAAAGGGTTAGGCAAGCATGCACAAGGCATTGTTGAGCCTATTGTTGTTGAAGAAAGACCCAAGTATTGTGGTCTTGGATATGAACGAAGAGATGGAGCAAATTCCAAAGTCGAGGAGA
>ML779357.1:392877-472616 GCA_009831015.1 Picea engelmannii
AAGGAGAGCTTGTAACTCTTCAAATTCACCTCCTCAAAGAGGCGATAAAGGTGAATGTTCAAGGTATAATTCTGCTTATCATTCAGTTGCTTTTGATTATGTTAAGCATGATAAATTTGTATGTAAAAATGGAAGAAAAAATCAATGTACATATTGTGGTTTATATAACCATCATGTTTCAAAATGTTGGAAAAGAATGACCACTTTCAGGAAACTTTATAAGCAAAGACAACGTGAAAAGAGGATGCAAAAGATTTGCACTCATTGTCATAAGAGGGGTCATCTCATTGACCAATGTTGGAAATTACATCCAACCACTCATCCACAACATAAGAAGCAGATGGATAAAGAGATTGGCAAGAATGGAAGAGGAGATTCCATCATCGATGTGTGTCAAGATGATTCACAAGAGGACAATTTTCAGCAGAAAAAGTCACCGTTGAGTTGGCTTGGTAAGAAATGGTTGGATTTCTTGAGCAAGTAAGGATTGCATTTTCTGTTGTAGATGCATATTTCAGCCTTATGTATGCATTTATGTTGATAGTATGACAAGTTGCAGCAGTTTATCACAACTTGTATGATGCAAGTTGCATGTGAATACAATTCATTTGAAGGCATTCTTGTTGTTGCACAACTTCAGCAGGAGGATGTAAAAGTGGGGTATGATGTTCACTTGTTACAGCGATATATCTTTTTCATATTCATCTCTTATGTACCCACATGTTTTGGGTTTATGTACTTATGTTTGTATTGGAAGGAGAGTTGAAGAGTCATGCACATGCATTTGTTTTTGTGTATGTGTAAGCAGTGAACCTGGTGATAGTTCATCATGAATGACTCATGATTGTAACATGATTGTGTATCATGTTTGTCGACTTGTCATTGGGAAGGTTGATATGTTTCAAATGAGTCTCGACTGGTGTTGATGTTGTCCTGACGACTATGTTGTGTCGATCATGTTTTTCGACTTATGTTTAGTCAATGGTGTTTGTTGGCCTGTAAGTTGATTTTGAGTACACCAAGATGCAGGAAAATGCCATGTGCTTTGATGAAGTACAAGATGCGACAATTTTCTTGAAGAGAAAAATAATTTGTTGGCATCATTTTTCAGTCTTGTATAAATTTGTTTTCAAGATTGATGGTTTTCTTGGCTTGTGACAAGATGTCGCGGGAAAGTTTTTGCACCCATTGGAGAGATGATTGTGTTGAATTCAAAGATTTCACAAGAGGGACTTGATTCTCAGTTGGAAGGCTGGCAGTCTTCCAAGCACAAATAGAACAGTGGGTCAGCAGCAGCCAGAGAACAGTGGTTGAGGGACATAGTCAGTTGCAGTGCAAGGCATGTCAAGGTATCCAGGTGATTGTCGAAAAGACTTTTCAAGTAGAATCAATTGAAATAACTTGAAAGCAGAAGAGTATTGAATATCAGATAGATAATCATAAGCTTTTGTGGGTCCAAAATCCTTTCAGTGGGAAGGTGTGATCAAAATCTGGGCCAGGGGTCAAATTTTAGCTCAAAAATCAAAGTTCTCGAAATTTCCTCAAAACGAACGGGAGCGTATCCCTCATCATCATGAACCCAACGCAACTTGTTTGGGTTCAAACGGATGTCAGGAGCGAGAGATATCACTATCTTTTCGAATCGCCAAACAGGTAAAAAAAAGGAACGCTGATTATGCAGTCCGTACAGTCCGTACGGATGCTGACGTGGCATGATCGTATGATGACATGGAATAGGTTGTACATCCAGGTGGAATATGATGATGTGGCCTTCACTCATTGGCAGATGTGGATGAATCATTTGACGACACGTGGCATTATTTTGGCAAGTGTTTTGGTGCCACGTGGCCCAGTCATCGACTGCCACGTGGCACCCCGTTGTTGAATTGGTTGGTTGTTCAAAATTGTATGGAGTCCATGGGGATCGAACCCCAGACCTCCCCACTGGTCAAGTCTTTGCAAAGTTCGCCCTGCCAACGCGCTGCACGGTGTTCCTTATTATTCATATGTGTTTAAATTTATTTAAATTGAAACTATTGTATTTTGGCGCGGGGGTCGGGCTGGGGCTTAGCCCCAGCCCGCGGTTGCGGTGATCACACATGTGACCGATGGTTATACATTCACGCTCGCATTTGGTTTATCAAAATGGTTAAGCCATGGTTTTTATTTGTAACCATATGACCTTTCTTGAGTGTGCGGATTTTGAAATTGGTTTTTCAAACGGTTTAACACGCGCCCGACAAGTGGCATGTAATTGTTGGTTAAAAAAAAACTCATCCCTTTTTGTTTGAGCGCGGTCGTATGGAAGACCATATGCCCATGGCCTTGGCGGTTAGGGGCTAGCACACCCATAACTGTTCTATAGTTTGCACAGTTATGTGATTGTGTGCGTGTGCTGGGTTTTAACACTCATTTTTTAGCGTGTTCTTGGTAGAACACCCAGAGGTGCGTTTTGACGAACCAGAGACAGTAAGCTTGAAGGAAGAGAATGGCAAGAGGCCTATCTTCTTCATTTTTTGGCTGAATGAGGTGTCGTAAAATCCCAGCTAGGGTTTTTTGGACGTTCTGAATCCATTGGCACTGTTTTCACAACCATTTGAAGACTTCTTTTGCAGGTTTTTAACCATTGAAGTTTCATGAAGCTCTAGGGAGCTTGAAGCCCTCATTGTTTGAGATCTTAGTGGTTGGGGCGAGGCCGTAGTGGTTGCAGTGTCCTTCTGTTCTCCTTTTGAACAGATTGTGAAAAAGCTAAATTTTGCAGTATGAGATACTACCTTCCAGTACTTTTTTGGTGCAACAATAGTCGAAACTACCTTTGGTATTCTGTAGAGATGAAACCCTAGAGAAATAATGACACTGCGAGGTCGAGACTCATAAACAGCGTGGCGCTTCCACATATATGGTTGGCCCAAGAGAACATCACAAACATCTAGTGGGGAAACATCGCATAATACCTCATCCTTGAAGGGATGGATGCCATATGACAATCAACATTAGTGGATGACACAGAGATCTCGTACTTGGAAAAACCACCCGATGTTGTATGGTTGCGGGTGTGGTTTTGTCTACAATCCCAACTATTTGACGACCTCTGTTGAGATGAGGTTCTTCTGGCTTCCACTATCAACAATAAAATGCAGTGGGGTCCCCTTCACCCACATCTATGAATGAAAAAGGTGCTCCCTCTGTTCGGGATCTGTTGGTTCTTCTGGTTGAATTGCTGCGGTTGTGACAATAGAAGTGGGGTATGCATCGATGATCCATCCTTTACTAGTATTTTCAGAATCGGATTCTGAATCAGGGTTTGGCTCCTTGTCTTTGATCTCAGCCACCAATGACTTTTTTGAGCGACATTCATCAGTGTTGTGCCAGGGGATTTTGTGGAAATCGCACGATTTTCCGGTGTCCTACTTTGTCTTCCCGTGACCCTTCTTTTCCTGTGTCTTGGACTGGTTTTCAAGAGACTATTTTTTATTGTTGTCTTTGTCATACTTTGGTTTCTGTGGATTTACAGAACCGAAATCCTGTTGTTTCTGGTGCTTAAATTTCTTCTCTATTTTAACAACATATCGATAAGTAGCAACTAGTGATGAGATGTCTAGAAAATCCATTTTAGTCTGGATGTATCTATGTAGAGCCCCACGGTATTTCAGAACCAAATGTCGCTTGGAGTCTTTGATACCCATCTTAGTGCGCAAGGTATGGAAGGTATTGGTGAACTATAGAACTGCTTGGCCCCTCTCTTGCTGCAGTCTGGTCCATCTCATGTACTGGTCCTCATAGTTGCCAACAGGGTAATACTGTTCCTTTACCACATCCACAAAAAAATCCCAAGTAGGATCGACCCCATATATTCTAGACTCCTCTATGGAACTTTGCTCCCAATAAGTTTCCCACCAATGTTTGACATGAGGGAGAGCTTTAAGGAGTGCGAAGGTGATTTTTTCTTTGTCGAAAAAATTGTGAATAGAAAAATAACCTTCTAGCAGAGTTAACCATTTTTATAGGGCTTCCGCATATATCTGTCCTTGAAATACAGGAATATCAAAATTAACTTGTACCTTGAAAGGCAAGGTGCCTCCAAAGTCGTCGCTTGATGAATATGCACCTGATGCTATCAACAGGTGTTGAAGGATGTGGGAAAAATTCTCCATCATTTCGTCCCTCTGTCGAGTGAGAGCTTGCTCAAGCAACAGATTGATAGGATCGTCTGCTCTGTCGTTTTTCTTTCTTCCACCATTGAGGGTTTCTTGGGTGTGTGAGAGCGATTGTATTCAAGAGAGACAAGCTCGAGACCTAACTTTCTATACTCGGATCTCATCGGGGACATACACTGAAAAATGATCAAGAGCAGCCTACTATGATACCACTGATCCAGATTATTTTCGGCACGAAATGAGATCGGAGATATAATAAATAAATTCACAGAGATATCGCGGATATTCAATAATATAAAATAAATATATCAGAGATGCAACCATAAACACAGAGATACAGTAATACACAATTTCTATTAATGATATAAATGTACAGAGACTATTAAATACAGAGTGAAAGACTCTCTAGAATGGTGGCAACTTATCTCCGAGAAGAGATGTGACGGCTACTGGCATTCGCAAGAAGATGATTACAATGAGGTTATGAAGGCATTTTTAAAATAAACAAGAATTCCAAAAACCCTAGACATCCAAAAACCTAACCCTAGGAGATAGAGCACCAAAAGTCATGTGGGCCCCGTTTGGGTAAGTTAGTACATCAACTTCACGGGGTCGTAACTTTTGCATACGATCTCCGTTTTAGGCATATGATAGCTCGTTGGAAAGGTATCATCGAGGAGATTAATTTTGGGGGATAAATGATGCCTTTAGATATAATTGAGAACCTCGATCTAGAAAATCCTTCATTTAGGCCCTCAAAATGGCCTCGGAAGTTAAAACCTGTTAAAAATAGTAAATTGCCAAAATTGCAAGAAAACTATTTTGAGCCAGTCGGAAAAGGTGGGTGGCCACTAATATCCGCCTGGATCAATCCTCCCTCGTTAGGAATCAATGGTCTCCATTGCATTGAGTTCCCGGGGTAGAGGGAAAAGGGTTTGTTGGATATGCATCTAGGTGAGCTTCTTGTATTGTTATAGACATCACGCTGCTCAATATGTGGAAGTATGTCAAGAACCTATTGAGGTTGAGGTTGTTCAAAAAGTCGAGATACATGAGAGGATGGTGTACAGAAGGAATATTTGCGCTTTTCTGCAGCCTTGTCGACCTGCTTCTGTTGGACAGAAGGTGCTTGGGGCAAAGCCGTAGTGGTTGCAGTGTCCTTCTATTCTGCTTTTGATCAGATTGTGAAGAAGCTAAATTTTACAGTATAAGATACTACCTTGCGGTACATTTTAGGTGGAACAATAGTCGTAAATACCTCTAGTATTCTGTAGAGATGACCCTCCAGAGAAATAATGACATTGCAGGGTCGAGACTCATAAACAACGTGGCGCTTCCACATATATGGTTGGCCCAAGAGAACATGACAGACATCTAGTGGGGAAACATCGCATAATACCTCATCCTTGAAGGGTTGGATGCCATATGACAATCAACATTGTTGGCTGACATAGAGATCTCATCCTTGGCGAAGCCACACATTGTTGTATTGTTGCGGGTGTGGTGTTGTCAACAATCCCAACTGTTTGACAACCTCTGCTGAGATGAGGTTCTTCTAGCTTCTGCTATCAACAATAAAATGCAGAGGTGTCCCCTTCACCCACATCTGTGAATGAAAAATGTGCTCCCCCTCTTTGGGATCTGTTGGTTCTTCTGGTTGAATTGTTGCTATTGAGACAATAGCAGTGGGGTCTACGTCAATGATCTGTCCTTTACCTGTATTTTCAGAATCGTATTCTGAATCAAGGTTCGACTCCTTGTCTTTGATCTCGACCACCAATAACGTTTTTGAGTGGCATTCATCGGTGTTGTGCCAAGGGATTTTGTGGAAAATGCACCATTTTCCGTTGTCCTTCTTTGTCTTCCTGTGACCCTTCTTTTCCTGTGTCTTGGACTAGTTTTTGGAAGACTGTTTGTTAGGGATATCTGTCATACTTTGGTTGTTGCGGATTTACAGATCCAAAATCTCGTTTGTTCTAGTGCTTAAATTTCTGCTCGATTTTAACAACATATCGATAAGCAGCACTGAGTGATGAGATATCCAGAAAATCCATTTCAGACTGGATGTATCTGTGTAGAGCCCCATGGTATTTCAGAACCAAATGTCGTTCAGAGTCTTTGATACCCAGCTTGGTGCACAAGGTATGGAAGGTATTGGTGAACTCCAGAATTTCTTGGCCCCTCTCTTACCGTAGTGTGGTCCATCTCATGTACTAGTCCTCATAGTTGCCAACAGGGTAATACTGTTCCTTTTCCGCACCCACAAAAAAATCTCAAGTGGGATCGAACCTATATATTCCAGACTCCTCTGTGGAACTTTGCTCCCAATAAGTTTCCCACTAAAGTTTGACATGAGGGAGAGATTTAAGAATTGTGAAGGTGATCTTTTCTTTGTCGGAAAAATTGTGAACAGAGAAATAACCTTCTAGCAAAGTTAACCATTTTTCTAGGGCTTCTGCATCTATCTGTCCTTCAAATACAGGAATATCAAAATTAACTTGTACATTGAAAGGCGAGGTGCCTCCAAAGTTGTCGCTTGATGAAGATGCGCCTGATGCTATTGGCAGGCATTGAAGGATGTGGGCAAAATTCTCCATCATTTCGTCCCTCTGTCGCGTGAGAGCTTGCTCACGCAACAAATGTATAGGATCATCTGCTCCATCGTTTTTTTTTTCTTCCACCATTGAGTGTTTCTTGGGTGTGTGAGAGTGACTATCTTCAAGAGAGACAATCTCGAGACCCAAATTTCTATACTCGGACCTCATCGGGGACATGCACTAAAAAAACGATCAAGAGCAGCATGTTATGATACCACTGATCCAGATTATTTTCAGCACGAAATGAGATCGGAGATATAATAAAGAAATGCACATAGATATCGCAAATATTCAATAATATAACAGAATTATATCAGAGATGCAACCATAAACACAGAGATACAGTAATACACGATTTCTATTAATGAAAGAAATGTACAGAGACTGTAAAAATACAGAGTAAAAGACTCGCTAGAACGGTGGAAAGCTATCTCTGAGAAGAGATGTGATGGCTACTCGCATTCGCAAGTAGATGATTACAATGAGGCTCTGAAGGAATTTTTACAATAAACAGGAATGCCAAAAACACTAGACATCCAAAAACCTAACCCTAGGAGATGGAGCACCAAAAGTCATGTGGGCCCCATTTGGGTAAGTTAGTACATCAACTTCTTGGGGTCGTAAATTTTGCATACGATCTCTATTTTAGGCGTATGATAGCTCGTTGGAAAGGTATCATCGAGGATATTCATTTTGGAGGCTTAATTATGCCTTTGGTTATCATTGAGAACCTCTATCTCAAAAAACCTTCATTTAGGCCCTCAAAATGGCCTCGAAAGTTAAAACCTGCTAAAAATAGTAAATTGCCAAAATTGTCATAAAATTGTTTTGAGCTAGTTGAAAAAGGTGGGTGGCCACCGATATCCACTTGGATCAATCCTCCCTTCTTAGGAAGAAAAAGTCTCCATTGCGTTGATTTCCCGGGGGAGAGGGAAAAGCGTTTGTTGGATCTGCATCTTGGTGAGTTGCTTGTATTGTTGGAGACATCGCGCTGCTCAGTTTGTGGAAGTATGTCAAGAACCTGTTGAGGCTGAGGCTATTCAACAAGTCAGGATATATGACATGACGGTGTACAGAAGGAATATTTTCACTTTGATGTAGCCTTGTCGACCTGGTTCTGTTGGATAGAAGGTTCTTGGGGAGAGGCCGTAGTGGTTGCAGTATCCTTTTGTTCTCCTTTTGAATGGATTGTGAAGAAGCTAAATTTTATAGTATGAGATACTACCTTGCGGTACATTTTAGTTGGAACAATAGTCGGAACTACCTTTGGTATTTTGTAGAGATGACCCCCTAGAGAAACAATGACACTGCGGGGTCGAGACTCATAAACAACGTGGTGCTTCCACATATATGGTTGTCCCAAGAGAACATCATAGACATATAGTGGTGCAACATCACATAATACCTCATCCTTGAAGGGTTGTAAGCCATATGACAATCAACATTGTTGGTTGACACAGAGATCTCGTCCTTGGTGAACCCACTCGATGTTGTATGGTTGTGGGTGTGGTGTTGTCAACAATCCTAACTGTTTGATGACCTCTGTTGAGATGACTTTATTTTGGCTTCTGCTATCAACAATAAAATGAAGTGGGGTCCCCTTCTCCCACATCTGTGAATGAAAAAGGCAGTCCCCCTCTTCGTGATCTATTGGTTCTTCTGGTTGAATTTTTGTGGTTGCGAAAATAGCAGTGAGGTCTGGGTCAATGATATATCCTTTACCAGTATTTTCAGAATCGGATTTTGAATTTGGGTTTGGCTCCTTGTCTTTGATCTCGGCCACCAATGACTTTTTTGAGCGACATTCATCGGTGTTGTTCTAGGGGCTTTTATGGAGATCGCACCATTTTCCGGTGTCGTTATTTGTCTTCCCGTGACTCTTCTTTTCCTGTGTCTTGGACTGGTTTTTGGGAGACTGTTTGTTAGGGTTGTCTTTGTCATACTTTGGTTGTTGCGAATTTACAGATCCAAATTCCCGTTTGTTTTGGTGCTTAAATTTCTACTCGATTTTAACAAAATATCGATAAGCACCACCGAGTGATGAGATGTCCAGAAAATCCATTTCAGTCTGGATGTATCTGTGTAGAGCCCCACGGTATTTCAGAGCCAAATGTCGCTCACAGTCTTCGATACCCAGATCGGTGTGCAAGGTATGGAAGGTATTGGTGAACTGCGGAACTGCTTGGCCCCTCTCTTGCCACAGTGTGGTCCATCTCATGTATTGGTCCTCATAGTTGCCAACATAGTAATACTGTTCTTTGACCGCATCCACAAAAAAATCCCAAGTGGGATCGACCCCATATATTCCAAACTCCTTTGTGGAGCTTTGCTCCCAATAAGTTTCCCACCAATGTTTGACATGACGGAGATATTTAAGGAGTGCGAAGGTGATCTTTTCTCTGTCGGAAAAATTGTGAACAGAGAAATAACCTTCTAGTAGAGTTAACCACTTTTCTAGGGCTTCTGCATCTATCTGTCCTTCAAATACAGGAATATCAAAATTAACTTGTACCTTGAAAGGTGAGGTGCCTCCAAAGTAGTCGCTTGATGAAGATGCAGCTGAAGCTATCAGTAGGCGTTGAAGGATGTGGGAAAAATTCTCCATCATTTCGTCCCTCTGTCGTGTGAGAGCTTGCTCAAGCAAAAGATTGATAGTATCGTCTGCTCCATCGTTTTTCTTTTCTTCCGCCATTGAGGGTTTCTTGGGTGTGTGAGAGCGATTGTATTCAAGAGAGACAAGATCGAGATCTAACTTGCTATACTTGGACCTCGTTGGGTACATGCACTGAAAAAATGATCAAGACCAACCTGGTCTGATACCACTGATCCAGATTATTTTCGGCATGAAATGAGATCGGAGATATAATAAAGAAATGCACTGATATATCACAGATATTCAATAATATAACAGAAATATATCAGAGATGCAACCATAAACATAGAGATACAGTAATACACGATTTCTATTAATGAAATAAATGTACAGAGACTGTAAAAATATAGAGTGAAAGACTCGCTAGAATGGTGGCAGCTTATCTCTAAGAAGAGATGTGACAGCTACTCACATTCGCAAGAAGATGATTACAATGAGGCTATGAAGGTTTTTTTACAATAAATACGAATGGAAAAAACCCTAGACATCCAAAAACCTAACCCTAGGAGATGGAGCACCAAAAGTCATGTGGGCCCGGTTTGGGTAAGTTAGTACATCAACTTCCCGAGGTCGTAACTTTTGCATACGATCTCCATTTTAGGCGTATGATAGCTCGTTGTAAAGGTATCATTGAGGAGATTCATTTTGGAGGCTCAATGATTCCTTTGGCTATAATTGAGAAAATCGATCTCAAAAAACCTTCATTTAGGCCCTCAAAATGGCCTCGAAAGTTAAAACCTTCTAAAAATAGAAAATTTCCAAAATTGCTAGAAAACTGTTTTGAGCTAGTCGAAAAAGATGGGTTGCAACCGATATCCACCTGGATCATTCCTCCATCCTTAGGAAGAAATGGTCTCCATTGCGTTGAGTTCACGACAGAGAGGGAAAAGTGTTTGTTGGATCTGCATCTTGGTGAGCTGCTTGTATTGCTGGAGACATCGCGCTGCTCAGTTTGTGGAAGTATGTCAAGAACCTGTTGAGGCTGAGGTTGTTCAACAAGTCGAGATACATGAGAGGATGGTGTACAGAAGGAATATTTTTTCTTTGTTGTAGCCTTGTCGATCTGCTTCTGTTGGATAGAAGGTGCTTGGGGCGAGGCTGTAGTGGTTGCAGTGTTCTTCTATTCTCTTTTTGAACGGATTGTGAAGAAGCTAAATTTTGAAGTATGAGATACTACCTTGCGGTAATTTTAGGTGGAACAATAGTCTGAACTACCTCTGGTATTCTGTAGAGATGACCCCCAGAGAAATAATGACACTACGGGTTCAAGACTCATAAACAGTGTGGCGCTTCCACATATATGGTTGGCCCAAGAGAACATCACAGACATATAGTGGGGAAACATTGCATAATATCTTATCCTTGAAGGGTTGGATACCATATGACAATCCACATTGTTGGCTGACACGAAGATCTCGTCCTTGGCAAAGCCACCTGATGTTGTATGGTTGCGGGCATGGTGTTGTCAACAATCCCAACTGTTTGATGACCTCTACTGGGATGAGGTTCTTCTGGCTTCCTCTATCAACAATTAAATGCAGTGGAGTCCCCTTCACCCACATCTGTGAATGAAAAAGGCGCTCTCCCTCTTTGGGATTTGTTGGTTCTTCTAGTTGAATTGTTGCGGTTACAACAATAGCAGTGGGGTCTTTGTCAATGATATGTCCTTTACCATTATTTTCATAATCGTATTATGAATCAAGGTTCGACTCCTTGTCTTTGATCTCGGCCAGCCATATTTTTTTTGAGAGACATTCATCGGTGTTGTGCCAGGGGCTTTTGTGGAAATCGCACAATTTTCCAGTGTCCTTCTTTGTCTTCCCGTGACCATTCTTTTCTTCTGTCTTGGATTGTTTTCAGGAGACAGTTTGTTAGGGATGTCTTTTTCATACTTTGGTTGTTGCAGATTTATAGATCCGAAATCTCGTTTGTTCTGGTGCTTAAATTTCTGCTCGATTTTAATAGCATATCGATAAGCAACATCGAGTGATGCGATGTCTAGAAAATCCATTTCAGTCTGGATGTATCTGTGTAGAGCCCCACGGCATTTTAGAACCAAATGTCGCTTGGAGTATTTGATACTTAGCTTGGTGTGCAAGGTATGGAAGGTATTGGTGAACTCCGGAACGGCTTGGCCCCTCTCTTGCCGAAGTGTGGTCCATCTCATGTATTGGTCCTCATAGTTGCCAACATGGTAATACTATTCCTTTACCGCATCCACAAAAAAATCCCAAGTGGCATTGGCCCCATATATTCCAGACTCTTCTATGGAACTTTTCTCCCAATAAGTTTCCCACCAATGTTTGACATGAGGGAGAGCTTTGAGGAGTGCGAAGGTGATATTTTTTTTGTCGGAAAAATTGTGAACGGAGAAATAACCTTCTAGTAGAGTTTACCATTTTTCTAGGGCTTTTGCATCTATCCATCCTTCAAATACAGAAATATCAAAATTAAATTGTACCTTGAAAGGTGAGGTGCCTCCAAAGTGGTCGCTTGATGAAGATGCACATGATTCTATCGATAGGCATTGAAGGATGTGGGCAAAATTCTCCATCATTTCGTCCCTCTGTTGTGTGAGAGCTTTCTCAAGCAACAGATTGATAGGATCGTCTGCTCTGTCATTTTTATTTTCTTTCGCCATTGAGGGTTTCTTGGGTGTGTGAGAGAGATTGTCTTTAAGAGAGACAAGCTCGAGACCCAACTTGCTATACTCGAGCCTCGTCGAGGACATGCACTGAAAAAACGATCAAGAGCAACCTGCTATGATACCACTTATCCAGATTATCACGAAATGAGATTGGAGATATAATAAAGAAATTCACAAGGACATCAGAGATATTCAATAATATAACAGAAATATATCAGAGATGAAACCATAAACACAGAGATACAGTAATACACGATTTCTATTAATGTAAAAATACAGAGTGAAAGACTCGCTAGAATGGTGGCAACTTATCTCTGAGAAGAGATGTGATGGCTACTTGCATTCACAAGAAGATGATTGCAATGAGGCTCTAAAGGAATTTTTACAATAAACAGGAATTCCAAAAACCCTAGACATCCAAAAACCTAACCCTAGGAGATGGAGTGCCAAAATTCATGTGCGCCCCGTTTGGATAAGTTAGTACATCAATTTCCCGGGTTCATAACTTTTGCATACGATCTCCATTTTAGGCGTATGATAGCTCATTGGAAAGGTATCATCGAGGAGAATCATTTTTGGGGTTCAATGAAACCTTCTCCTATCTTTGACAACCTTGATCTCGAAAAACCTTCATTTAGGCCCTCAAAATGGCCTCGGAAGTTAAAACCTGCTAAAAATAGTAAATTGCCAAAATTGTCAGAAACCTGTTTTGAGCCAGTCGAAAAAGGTGGGTGGCCATCGATATCCACCTGGATCAATCCTCCCTCCTTAGGAAGAAATGGTCTCCATTGTGTTGATTTCCCGGGGGAGAGCGAAAAGAGTTTGCTGGATCTGCATCTTGGTGAGTTGTTTGTATTGTTGGAGACATCGCGTTGCTCAGTTTGTGGAAGTATGTCAAGAACCTATTGAAGTTGAGGTTGTTCAACAAGTAGAGATACATGAGAGGATGGTGTACAAAAGGAATATTTGTGCTTTGATGCAGCCTTGTCGACCTGCTTTTGTTGGATGGAAGGTGCTTGGGGCGAGGCCTTAGTGGTTGGAGTATCCTTCTCTTCTCCTTTTGAACGGATTGTGAAGAAGCTAAATTTTGCAGTATGAAATACTACCTTGCGGTACATTTTAGGTGTAACAATAGTCAGAACTACCTCTGGTATTCTGTAGAGATGACCTCCCAGAGAAACAATGACACTGCGGGGTCGAGACTCATAAATAGTGTGGCGCTTCCACATATATGGTTGGCCCAAGAGAACATCACAAACATCTAGTGGGGAAACATCACATAATACCCCATCCTTGAAGGGTTGGATGCCAAATGATATCTGGATTGTTGGATGACACAGTGATCTCGTCCTTGGCGAAGCCACCCGATGTTGTATGGTTGCGGGTGTGGTGTTGTCACCAATCCCAATTGTTTCATGACCTCTGCTAAGATGAGGTTCTTCTGGCTTCTGCTATCAACAATAAAATGTAGTGGGGTCCCCTTCATCCACATATGTGAATGAAAAATCCGCTCCCCATCTTCGGGATCTGTTGGTCCTTCTAGTTGAATTGTCACGGTTGCGAAAATAGCAGTGGGGTATGCATCAATGATCTATCCTTTACTAGTATTTTCAAAATCAGATTCTGAATCACGGTTCGACTCCTTGTCTTTAATCTTGGCCACCAATGACTTTTTTTAGCGACATTCATCGGTGTTGTTCCAGGGGCTTTTGAGGAAATCGCACCATTTTTTAGTGTCCTTCTTTGTCTTCCGGTGACCCTTCTGTTCCTGTGTCTTGGACTGGTTTTTGGGAGATTGTTTGTTAGGGTTGTCTTTTTCATACTTTGGTTGTTGCAGATTTATAGATCCAAAATCCCGTTTGTTCTGGTGCTTAAATTTGTGCTTGATTTTAACAGCATATCGATAAGCAGCACCGAGTGATAAGATGTCCAGAAAAATCCATTTCAGTTTGGATGTATCTGTGTAGAGCCCCACGGTATTTTAGAACCAAATGTTGCTCGGAGTCTTTGATACCCATCTTGGTGTGCAAGGAACGAAAGGTATCGGTGAACTCCAGAACTTCTTGGCCCCTCTCTTTCCTCAGTGTGGTCCATCTCATGCACTGGTTCTCATAGTTGCCAAGAGGGTAATACTGTTCCTTTACCGCATCCACAAAAAAATCCCAAGTGGGATCGGCCCCATATATTCCAGACTCCTCTGTGGAACTTTTCTCCTAATAAGTTTCCCACCAATGTTTGATATGAGGGAGAGATTTAAGGAGTGCGAAGGTGATCGTTTCTTTGTCGGAAAAATTTTGAATAGAGAAATAACCTTTTAGCAAAATTAACAATTTTTCTAGGGCTTCTACATCTATCTATCCTTCAAATACAGGAATATCAAAATTAACTTGTAACTTGAAAGGTGAAGTGCCTCCAGAGTGGTCGCTTGATGAAGATGCGACTAATTCCATCGGTAGGCGTTGAAGGATGTGGGAAAAATTCTCCATCATTTCATCCCTCTGTCATGTGAGAGCTTTCTCAAGCAACAGATTGATATGATCGTTTGCTCTGTCGTTTTTCTTTTCTTCCACCATTGAGGGTTTCTTGGCTGTGTGAGAGCAATTGTATTCAAGAGAGACAAGCTCGAGACCCAACTTTATATACTCGGACCTCGTTGGGGACATGCACTGAAAAAACAATCAAGAGCAACCTTCTCTAATACCACTGATCCAGATTATTTTCAGCACGAAATGAGATCGGAGATATAATAAAGAAATGCATAGAGATATCGCAGATATTCAATAATATAATAGAAATATATCAGATATGAAACCATAAACACAGAGATACAGTAATACATGATTTCTATTAATGAAAGAAATGTACAGAGACTGTAAAAATACAGAGTGAAAGACTCGCTAGAATGGTGGCAGCTTATCTTTGAGAAGAGATGTGACGGCTACTCCCATTCGAAATAAGAAGATTAAAATGAGGCTTTGAAGGCCTTTTTACAATAAAAAAGAATGCCAAAAACCCTAGACATCCAAAAACCTAACCCTAAGAGATGGAGCGCCAAAATTCATGTGGGCCCCATTTGGGTAATTTAGTACATCAACTTCCCGGGGTCATAACTTTTACATACGATCTCTGTTTTAGGCATATGATATCTCGTTGGAAAGGTATCTTAGAGGAGATTAATTTTGGGGGCTCCATGATTCCTTTACATATCATTGAGAACCTTGATCTAAAAAAAATTCATTTAGGCCCTGAAAATGGCCTCAAAAGTTAAAACCTGCTAAAAATAGTAAATTGCCAAAATTGCCAGAAAACTATTTTGAGCTAGTCGAAAAAGGTGGGTGGCCACCGATATCCACCTGGATCAATCCTCCCTCCTTAATAAGAAATGGTCTCCATTGCGTTGAGTTCCTGGGGGAGAGGGAAAAGCATTTGTTGGATCTGCATCTTGGTGAGCTGCTTGTATTGCTGGAGACATCGCGTTGCTCAATTTGTGGAAGTATGTCAAGAACCTGTTTAGGCTGAGGTTGTTCAACAAGTCGAGATACATGAGAGGAAGGTGTACAGAAGGAATATTTGCACTTTGCTGCAGCCTTGTCGACCTGCTTCTGTTGGATAGAAGGTGCTTGGGGTGAGGTCGTAGTGGTTGCGGTGTCCTTCTGTTCTCCTTTTGAATGGATTGTGAAGAAGCTAAATTTTGCAGTATGAGATACTACCTTGCGGTAGTTTTTAGGTGGAACAATAGTTGGAACTACCTCTGGTATTCTGTAGAGATGACCCCCTAGAGAAACAATGACACTGAGGGGTCGAGACTCATAAATAGCGTGGCGCTTCCACATATATGGTTGGCCCAAGAGAACATAAAAAACATCTAGTGGGGAAACATCGCATAATAACTCATCCTTGAAGGATTGGATGCCATATGACAATCGACATTCCTGGTTGACATGGAGATCTCGTCCTTGGCGAAGCCACCCAATGTTGTATGGCTGCGGGTGTGGTGTTGTCGACAATCCCAACTTTTTGACGACCTCTGTTGAGATGAGGTTCTTCTGGCTTCTTCTATCAACAATAAAATGCAGCGGGGTCCCCTTCACCAACATCTATGAATGAAAAAGATGCTCCCCCTATTCAAGATCTGTTGGTTCTTCTGGTTGAATTGTTGTGGTTGCAACAATAGCAATGGGGCCTACGTCAATGACTTGTCCTTTACCAGTATTTTCAGAATCAGATTTTGAATCAGGGTTCAACTCCTTGTCTTTGATCTTAGCCACCAATGACTTTTTTTAGCGACATTCATAGTTGTTGTGCTAGGAGATTTTGTGGAAATCACACCATTTTTCGGTGTCCTTCTTTGTCTTCCCATGACCCTTCTTTTCCCATGTCTTGGATTGGTTTTCAAGAGACTGTTTGTTAGGTTTTTCTTTGTCATACTTTGGTGCTTGCATATTTAAATATCCGAAATCCTGTTTGTTCTGGTGCTTAAATTTCTTCTCGATTTTAACAACATATCGATAAGCAACACCGAGTGATGATATGTCCAGAAAATCTAATTCAGTCTAGATGTATCTGTGTAGATCCCCACGGTATTTCAGAACCAAATTTCGCTCAGAGTCTTTGATACCCAAATTGGTGCGCAAGGTATGGAAGGTATTGGTGAACTCCGGAACCACTTGGCCCCTCTCTTTCCGCAGTGTTTTCCATCTCATGTACTGGTCCTCATAGTTGCCAACAGGGTAATATTGTTCCTTTACCGTATCCACAAAAAAATCCCAAGTGGGATCGGTCCCATATATTCCATACTCCTCTATCCAACTTTTCTCCCAATAATTTTCCCACCAATGTTTGACATGAGGGAGATATTTAAGGAGTGCGAAGGTGATATTTTCTTTGTCGGAAAAATTGTGAACATAGAAATAACCTTCTAGTAGAGTTAACCTTTTTTCTAGGGCTTTTGCATCTATCTGTCCTTGAAATACAGGAATATCAAAATTAACTTGTACCTTGAAAGGTGAGGTGCCTCCAAAGTGGCCACTTGATGAAGATGCGCCTGATGCTATTGGCAGGCATTGAAGGATGTGGAAACAACTCTCCATCATTTTGTCCCTCTGTCGCGTGAGAGCTTGCTCAAGCAACAGATTGATAGGATCGTCTACTCCGTCGTTTTTCTTTTCTTCCGCCATTGAGGGTTTCTTGGGTGTGTGAGAGTGATTGTCTTCAAGAGAGACAAGCTCGAGACCCAACTTGCTATACTCCAACCTCGTCGGGGACATGCACTAAAAAAATGATCAAGAGGAGTCTGCTCTGATATCACGGATCTGGATTATTTTCGGCACGAAATGAGATCAGAGATATAATAAAGAAATGCACAAAGATATTGCAGATATTAAATAATATAACATAAATATATCAAAGATGCAAGCATAAACACAGAGATATAGTAATACACGATTTCTATTAATGAAATAAATGTACGGAGACTGTAAAAATATAGAGTGAAAGAGTTGCTAGAATGGTGGCAGCTTATCTCTGAGAAGAGATGTGATGGATACTCACATTCGCAAGATGATGATTATAATGAGGCTCTGAAGGTATTTTTACAATAAACAGGAATGTCAAAAACCCTAGACATACAAAAACCTAACCCTAGAAGATGGAGCGCCAAAAGTCATGTGGGCCCTGTTTGGGTAAGTTAGTACATCAACTTCCCGGTGTCGTAACGTTTGCATACGATATCCATTTTAGGTGTATGATAGCTCATTGGAAAGGTATCGTCGAGGATATTCATTTCGGGGGCTCAGTGATTCCTTTGGCAATCAATGAGAACCTAGATCTTGAAAAACCTTCATTTAGGCGATCAAAATGGCCTCGGAAGTTAAAACCTACTAAAAATAGTAAATTGCCAAAATTGTCAGAAAAGTGTTTTGAGCCAATCAGAAAAGGTGGGTGGCCACCAATATCCACCTGGATCAATCGTCCCTCCTTTGGAAGAAATGGTCTCCACTACATTGACTTCCCGGGGGAGAGGGAAAATCGTTTGCTGGATCTGCATCTTGGTGAGCTGCTTGTATTGTTAGAGACATCGCATTGCTCAGTTTGTGGAAGTATGTCAAGAACCTGGTGAGGCTGAGGTTGTTCAAAAAGTCAAGATACATGAGAGGACGGTGTACAGAAGGAATATTTGCACTTTGCTGCAGCCTTGCCGACCTGCTTCTATTGGATAGAAGGTGCTTGGGGTGACGTCGTAGTGGTTGCAGTGTCCTTCTGTTCTCATTTTTAACGGATTGTGAAGAAGCTAAATTTTGTTGTATGAGATACTACCTTGCGGTAATTTTTAGGTGGAACAATATTTATAACTACCTCTGATATTCTGTAGATATGACCCTCGAGAGAAACAATGACATTGCGGGGTCGAGACTCATAAACAACGTGGCTCTTGTACATATATGGTTGGACCAAGAGAACATCACATACATCTAGTGGGGAAACATCGCATAATACGTCATCCTTAAAGGTTGGATGCCATATGAAAATCGACATTGTTGGCTGACACGGATATCTCGTCCTTGGCGAAGCCACCCAATGTTGTATGGTTGTGGGTGTGGTGTTGTCGACAATCCCAATTGTTTGACGACCTCTGCTGAGATGAGGTTCTTCTGGCTTCTGCTATCATCAATAAAATGTAGCGGGGTCCCCTTCACCCACTTCTGTGAATGAAAAAGGTGCTCCCCCTCTTCGGGATCTGTTGGTTCTTCTCGTTGAATTGTTGCGGTTACGACAATAACAGTGGGGTCTTCGTCAATGATCTTCCCTTTACCAGTATTTTCATAATCGGATTTTGAATCAGGGTTCGGCTCCTTGTCTTTGATCTTGACCACCAATGACTTTTCTGAGCGACATTCATCGGTGTTGTGCCAAAGGATTTTGTGAAAATCGCACCATTTTCTGGTGTCCTTCTTTGTCTTCCCATGACCCTTATTTTCCTGTGTCTTGGGCTAGTTTTCGGGAGACTGTTTGTTAGGGATGTCGTTGTCATACTTTGGTTGTTGCGGATTTACAGATCTGAAATCCCATTTGTTCTGTTGCTTAAATTTCTACTCGATTTTAACAGCATATCGATAAGCAACACCGAGTGATGAGATGTCCAGAAAATCCATTTCAGTCTGGATGTATCTGTGTAGAGCGCCATGGTATTTCAGAACCAAATGTCACTTGGAGTCTTTGATACCCAGCTTGGTGTGTAAGGTATGGAAGGTATTTGTGAACTGCAGAACTGCTTGGCCCCTCTCTTGCCGCAGTGTGGTCCATCTCATGTACTGGTCCTCATAGTTTCCAACAGGGTAATACTGTTCCTTGACCGCATCCATAAAAAATTCCCAAATGGGATCGACCCTATATATTCCAGACTCCTCTGTGGAACTTTGCTCCCAATAAGTTTCCCAAAATTTTTGACATGAGGGAGAGCTTTAAGGAGTGCGAAGGTGATCTTTTCTTTGTCGAAAAAATTGTGAACAGAGAAATAATTTTCTAGCAAAGTTAACTATTTTTCTAGGGCTTCTGCATCTATCTGTCTTTCAAATACCGGAATATCAAAATTAACTTGTACCTTGAAAGGCGAGGTGCCTCCAAAGTGGCCACTTGATGAAGATGTGCCTGATGCTATCGGCAGGCATTGAAGGATGTGGGAAAAATTCTCCATCGTTTCGTCCCTTTGTCGTGTGAGCGCTTGCTCAAGCAACAAATTGATAGGATCGTCTGCTCTGCCGTTTTTCTTTTCTTCCGCCATTGAGGGTTTCTGTTAGGGTCTTAACCTGCACATAGGTAGAGAAATATATTCAGATGTAATAAAGGTCAATATTAATAAGGCCTTTCAATAAAATAGAATAAGGCGGATGTAAGAAGACCTAATAGAAGATTTCACTTCCAGAAGGATCTTCCTCTAGATGCTTCTCTTGATAGACATATTTAGTATAAATAATGGTCGAGGGTATGAAAACCCTAGCTTGGAGATTATTGTAACAGAGCGTTGCTCGGTTGGAGGTTACCCCCTCAAAGAGGCCCTTGAACATTGCTTTATGAATCAAAGTTCTATTTCTGTTGTTGTTCTTATATCATTTATGTTCTATTGTGGAGATTATGCTGATTGTATTATTGTTATTCTTCCATTTCTAGCATTTTATTTATGTTCTGCATACTTTTTATATCTGGTATATTACAAGTGGTATCAGAGCACTTTCCTTGGCAGAAATTGTGGGAAATTTTTTCAGGGTAGAGACATATTCCGGCATCTTTAAGACACAAAGATCTGTCGTTACGCACATAAACCCGCAGTTGAGGGATTCATACACGCAGGAAATACAAGTGGTTCTTAAGCGCACATCTATTGGCCACCCTTGTAACCCATGTTGGTACGCCTTCGAGTGGTAGTGCATCAGACAACACATGTGTATGGATCAACCTAGATTTCCTGAAGCCCTCTTTAGATAAATTGGTCGGCCGCTTGATTGCTATAGTGCCACCGAGAACAACACTTGGGAAGATACTCTCTAGTACCTGGGTAGTCAGGTAGTATGGCTAAGGGTACGATCTATCCTCCTTAGTTAGTGCCCTGAGATATTGGGCCGAGTACTATTGTTGGACCCCACACGTATATTAGAGAGCTATAGCATAGGGCAAACCCTTGTCTATAGAACCCTTGAATACCTAACCCTTGGGGGACAGAAACATAAACAAATTAAAACAAACAAGATCTGTTGCCACGCAACTTTGTTCGGGTTGCCAAATCACTACACTTTTCTTACTGGTTAAGCATTCAGGGATTTCATTGCTGTAGTATTCTTCAAACCAGAGTATAACTCCACAGGTGTAAAAACAAAAACAAGTCTGGAAATTTTTTCACCATTATTTGAGACCTATTCCATTGGATTCATCTCTTCACCCTTATCACATTCATCCATATCATTTTTCGGAAAACAAAATTGACCCCGCTCACCCCTTTTCATTTCACCCATCTTCATGGCCCATACCCATAGCCAAGACCTAGAAACTCGCTTCAACACCTTGCAATTTGGTATCCTTGAGACCCAAAAAGAAGTGAAACAACTCAGTGCCAATGTTGCCTCCAACTATACATCCATCAATACAACCATAAATACAACCATGCAGTCCTCAAAGGAGGAAGTCAAACAAGAATTGACCACCCAGCTTGAATTTGTCTTTACATCAATTTGCACCAAACTGAAGATCTCTATAGATGACCCTTTCTCTGACGCACCCCCAAAGACTGAATGTGAACATTCCTCCCATTCCCATACCTTTCAGCACCATCACTTTCAACGTTACCTATGCCTTTCGCGGGTGGATGTGACCAAATTTGATGGCTCAGACCCCACTAGTTAGGTAACCCAAATGGAACATTATTTCTCTTTATACGACATTACAGATGACCTGGCCAAACTCCGGTATGGTGTTCTCCATCTAGATCAAGAATGTTGGCAATGGTGGAAATGGAGAAAAACTTCCCGTCAAGGGTATATTGTTTGGACCCAATTTGTGACTGAGCTGTATGAACGCTTTGACACCGACACCAACCATTTGGTCCATTTGACAAAGTTGAAATAATCAAGAACAGTAGAAGACTTCATAGCTGCCTTTGAGCACCTAGCTTTTCGAACAAAGGGAATGACTGATGCTTTCTTTCGAGAGTGTTTTATCAATGGCCTCAAGGATGAGATTCAGGCCCATGTCCTCATGGCTCGAACTTCAAGTTGGGTGGAGGCTAATAAAAAATATAAAGAAGCACAACAGGTTGTATCCTCTCAAAACCGTAAACCCTCCTTTATCCCTCTCCCTAAACCCTTCACTCCCACTACTCCCTCTGCCACATTAAAGATCCAAAAATTGACCAGGGTTGAAATGGATGAACGCCAACTCAAAGGCCTTTGTTATAATTGTGATGACAAATATTTCCTGGGCCACAAGTGTAAGGAACAAAATATTTTTATGGCCATCTCTGAGGATATTTTGGAAGAGGATGTTGAAACTCCCCTCGTGTCTGAGTCACCTGAAATCACTGACATAACTCCTCCCTCAAACCCTCCCGAAGTGGAACATATCATTTCCCTCAATGCTCTCACTAACTTCTCTGCCCCCCAAACCCTCAAGTTAATCGGTTACATCAAGCATCGGAAGGTCATCATTCTGGTTGATAGTGGAAGCACCCATAATTTTATTCATCGCCGCATTGCCCAAGAAACTCATTACTACATCCATATCGTCAACAATTTCCAAATCATGATTGCCAATGGTGCTTCCATGAAATGTGGAGGGCGTTGTGAAAATGTGCATCTCCAAATCGGTGACTACCACCTAAAATCCCATATGTTTTCTATCGACATGGGAGGTTGTGACATTGTGTTGGGTGTAGACTGGCTAAAGACATTGGGTCCCATTCTCATGGATTTTAAGGAATTAACAATGAAATTCAAACAGGAAGGCCACCAATATAAATTCCAAGGCATCACTGTTGGTTCACCTGAGGTCATTAGTTCCCATCGCATGGAAAAACTGTTGAAAAAAGGTCATTATGATGTAATTTCCCAACTCCATGCCATACAAGCAACAGAGACACCCCCGGTGTCGCAAGACCTCCAAGCCCTCCTTTCTAAACATCAAATGGTATTTTCCACTCCCCAAGGACTACATCCTTCCCGCGGTGTTCATGATCATTCCATTCCCCTTGTACCGGGAAGCCTTCCTCCCAATATCTATCTGTATCACCACCCCTTTTCAAAAAAAAAATGAAATTGAGAAAATGGTCCAAAAACTCCTTAATGCAGGCGTTATCCGCCCTAGTACGAGCCCTTACTCTTCTCCTGTAGTCATGGTCCTGAAGAAAGAAGGTTCTTGGAGAATGTGTCCTGACTTCTGTGCCCTCAACAAACTGACCATTAAAGACAAATTTCCCATTCCCGTCATTGATGAACTCCTAGATGAATTGAGTGGTGCCCAATTCTTTACTAAACTTGATCTTCGCTTGGGCTATCACCAGATACGTATGAAAGAGGCAGACATTCCCAAGACAGCCTTTCGAACTCATGAGGGCCAATATGAGTTTTTGGTCATGCCCTTTGGGTTATGTAATGCCCCCTCCACCTTCCAAAGCCTCATGAATCATGTCTTCCGTCCTTTTCTCCATCATTTTCTCTTAGTTTTCTTTGATGATATCCTCATCTATAGAAAAACCTGGACATACCATCTTACTCATGTGGATCGAGTTCTCCATCTACTCTCTCAGCACCAACTTTTCCTAAAATAGTCTAAATGTGCTTTTGGTTCCTCATAAGTAGAATACTTGGGTCATCTGGTTGGAAAGGATGGCATCAGGGTGGATCTGAAAAAGATTGAACCTATGCAAGACTGGCCACACCCAAAGACTCTCAAAAGCTTGCATGGATTTCTGGGCTTAACAGGGTATTATCGCAAGTTTGTTAAGAACTATGGAAAGATTGCAACACCTCTCACTACTCTCCTCAAAAAGAACTCTTTCACTTGGACTCTAGCCGCTTCTCAAGATTTCCAAACCTTGAAGATGGCCATGTGAACCACTGCAGTTCTCGTCCTTCCTGATTTCACAAAGACCTTTGTGTTGGAATGTGATGCCTCAAGGAAAGGAATCGGTGTTGTACTTATGCAAGAGGGTCGACCTTTGGCCTTCACCATCAAGCAACTATCTAAAAGGAATATGGGAAAACCCATCTATGAAAAGGAAATGTTGGCTATTCTGCATGTCGTTGATCCATGGCACCCTTATCTCTTGGGGCAATGTTTCTAAATTAAGATAGACCATCAAAGCCTCAAGTACTTTCTAGAACAACGCATTTCCTCCCTAGAGCAACAAAAATGGGTGACTAATCTCTTTGGATATGATTATGAGATCATTTACAAGAAAGGCAAAGACAATGTGGTGGTGGATGCACTGTCCCAAAAATATGAAGAAAATGGATCCCTTTTTTCTCTTTCCTTCATTGTACCATATTGGCTCCAAGTTGTTCGCCAGGAATGGCTACAAGATCCAAAAAGTTCACATTTGATCCAACAATTGCAGACCAATGCTCTAGCTCCCCCAGGGTACTCTTGGCTCTAGGATGAGCTTCGATACAAAGGCCATTTGTATTTAAGTAAACAATCAAAGCTTAAATCCATGGTACTTTATGAGATTCATGCTACACCCACATCAGGGCACTTCGGGTTCACCAAAACCTATGATAGGGTCAAACGTTCTTTTTTCTGGGATGGTATGAAACAGGACATCCGTAATTTTTTTGTTGAATGTGATGCATGTCAATGCAACAAGGGAGAAACAGTCAAATATCTGGGCACACTACAACCGCTTCCAATTCCACCTGCTATTTGGAAGGATATCTCTATGTACTTTATTACCGGCTTACCCAAATCGAGAAATAAATCAGTCATAATGGTGGTTGTGGATTGCCTTTCCAAGTATGCTCATTTCTGTGCTCTTCAACACCCATTTACTGCATCCACGGTGGCTCAAATTTTCATGGACTAGATCTTCAAGCTTCATGGCATGCCGCACTCTATTGTTTTTGATCGTGACCCAACTTTCACAAGTAATTTTTGGCAAGAACTATTCAAGATACAGGGCACCCAATTGCATCTCAGCACAACTTATCATCCCCATACTGATGGTCAAACGGAAGTTGTCAACAAGTGTTTGGAAACATATCTAAGGTGTTTTGCCTCTGAAAAGCAAAATCAGTGGGCTCAATGGTTACCCCTAGCTAAATGGTGGTACAACACTTCCTACCATACAGCTACACGCATGACTCCTTTTGAAGCAGTATATGGACAGAAGCCACCTTCATTTCTCTCATACTTATCGGGTACCTCGAAGGTCCAAGAAGTTGACCAAACACTTACACGTCGAGAGGATATTCTTCGTACCCTCAAAGAGAACTTGGTCATGGCACATAATCGCATGAAGAAACAAGCAGATCAAGGTCGCTCTGAATGTCAATTTGCAGAAGGGAATCAGGTGTTTATGTGACTGCAACCATACAAGCAAACTTCCCTCAAGGTCGAGCATTGTTAGAAGCTAGTGCCCAAATTTTATGGTCCTTATATAGTTCTCAAGCATGTGGGACAAGTCGCCTATCAGTTATCTCTTCCCAGTCATTCAAAGCTACATCTGTTTTTCATATTCCATGCTTAAAGAAGGTGATTGGAACTAGGTGCCAAATTCAAACCAACCTTCCAGAGTTAGCTGAAGAAGGATCCATTTGGCTACAGCTAGAAGAAATTTTGGACCAGCGTGAGTGTCACCTGTGTCAGAGAACCATCAATGAAGTGTTATTCCAGTGGAAAGATACAACTCCAGAAGATGCCACTTGGGAACCAGCTACCATTCTGCAGCAGTTTCCACATCTCAAGCCTTGAGGACAAGGTTGTTTTTAAGGGGGTGGACATGTTAGGGTCCTAACCCACACATAGGTAGCGAAATATATTTGAATGTAATAAAGGTCAATATTAATAAGGCCTTTCAATAAAATAGAATAAGTCAGATATAAGAATACTTAATAGAAGCTTCCTCTTCTAGAAGGATCTTCCTCTAGATGCTTCTCTTGATAGACATATTTAGTATAAATAAGGGTCGAGGGTATGAAAACCCTATCTTGGAGATTATTGTAATAGAGAGCTGCTCGACTAGAGTTTTCCCCCTCAAAGAGGCTCGTGAACATTGCTTTCTGAATCAAAGTCTTATTGATGTTGTTGTTCTTATATCATTTCTATGTTATTGTGGAGATTATGTTGGTTATATTACTGTTATTTTTCCATTTTTAGCATTTTATATATGTTCTGCATACTTTTTATATCTGGTATATTAAAGTTTCTTGGGTGTGTGAGAGCGATTTTCATTAAGAGAGACAAGCTTGAGACCCAAATTTCTATACTCAGACCTCGTCGAGGACATGCACTGAAAAAATGATCAAGAGCAGCCTGCTTTGATACCACCGATCCAGATTATTTTCGGCACGGAATGAGATCGGAGATATAATAAAGAAATTCACAAAGATATTGCAGATATTCAATAATATAACAGAAATATATCAGAGATGCAACCATAAACACATAGATACAGTAATACATGATTTCTATTAATGAAAGAAATGTACAGAGACTGTAAAAATACAGAGTGAAAGACTAGCTAGAATGGTGGCAGCTTATCTTTGAGAAGAGATGTGACAGCTACTCGCATTCGCAAGAAGATGATTACAATGAGGCTCTGAAGGTATTTTTACAATAAAAAGGAATTCCAAAAACACTAGACATCCAAAAACCTAACCCTAGTAGATGGAGCGCCAAAAGTCATGTGGGCCCCGTTTGGGTAAGTTAGTACATCAACTTCCCAGGGTCGTAACTTTTGCATACGATCTTCGTTTTAGGAATATGATAGCTCGTTGGAAAGGTATTGTCAAGGAGATTCATTTTAGGGTATAAATAATTCCTTTAGCTATGATTGAGAACCTAGATATTGAAAAACCTTCATTTAGGCCCTCAAAATGGCCTCAGAAGTTAAAACCTGCTAAAAATAATAAATTGCCAAAATTACCAGAAAATTGTTTTGAGCCAGTCGAAAAAGGTGGGTGGCCACCGATATCCACCTGGATCAATCCTCCCTCCTTAGGAAGAAATGGGCTCCATTGCGTTGAGTTCCCAGGGGAGAGGGAAAAGCGTTTGGTGGATCTGCATCTTGGTGAGCTGCTTGTATTGCTGGAGACATCGTGCTGCTCAATTTTTGAAAGTATGTCAAGAACCTGTTGAGGTTGAGGATTTTCAACAAGTCGAGATACATGAGAGGATGATGTACAAAAGGAATATTTGTGCTTTTATATAGCCTTGTCGACCTGCATCTGTTGGATAGAAGGTGCTTGGGGCGAGGCCGTAGTTGTTTCAGTGTCCTTCTGTTCTCCTTTTGAACAGATTGTGAAGAAGCTAAATTTTGCAGTATGAGATACTACCTTGCGGTACTTTTTAGGTGGAACAATAGTCAGAACTACCTCTGGTATTCTGTAGAGATGACCTCCCAGAGAAACAATGACACTGTGGGGTTGAGACTCTTAAACAACGTGGCGCTTCCACATATATGGTTGGCCCAAGAGAACATCATAGACATCTAGTGGGGAAACATCGCATAATACCTCATCCTTGAAGGGTTGGATGCCATATGATAATCTACATTGTTGGCTGACACATAGATGTCATCCTTGGCAAAGCCACCCGATATTGTATGGTTGCGGGTGTGGTGTTGTCGACAATCCCAACTGTTTGATGACCTCTGTTGAGATGAGGTTCTTCCGGCTTCCGCTATCAACAATAAAATGCAGCGGGGTCCGCTTCACCCACATCTGTGAATGAAAAAGGTGCTCCCTCTCTTTGGTATCTGTTGGTTCTTCTGGTTGAACTGCTGTGATTGCGACAATAGCAGTTGGGTCTGTGTTAATGATTTGTCCTTTACCATTATTTTCAGAATCAGATTCTAAATCAGGGTTTGGCTCCTTGTCTTTGATCTCGGCCACTAATGAATTTTTTGAGCGAGATTCATCGGTGTTGTGCCAAGGGCATTTGTGGAAATTGCACCATTTTCTAGTGTCCTTCTTTGTCTTCCCGTGACCCTTATTTTCCTGTGTCTTGGACTGGTTTTCGGGAGATTGTTTGTTAGGGCTGTCTTTGTCATAATTTGGTTGTTGTGGATTTATAGATTTGAAATCTCATTTGTTCTGGTGCTTATATTTCTGCTTGAATTTAACAGCATATCGATAAGCAGCACCGAGTGATGAGATGTCCAGAAATCCATTTCAGTCTGGATGTATCTGTGTAGAGCCCCACGATATTTCAGAACCAAATGTCGCTTGGAGTCTTTGATACCCATCTTGGTGTGCAAGGTATGGAAAGTATTGGTGAACTCCAGAACTGCTTGGCCCCTCTCTTTCCACAGTGTGGTCCATCTCATGTATTGGTCCTCATAGTTGCGAATAGGGTAATATTGTTCCTTTACCGCATCCACAAAAAAATCCCAAGTGGGATCGGCCCCATATATTCCAGACTCCTCTGTGGAACTTTGCTCCCAATAAGTTACCCAACAATGTTTGACATGAGCGAGAGCTTTAAGGAGTGCGAAGGAGATCTTTTCTTTGTTGAAAAATTTGTGAACATAGAAATAACCTTCTAGCAGAGTTAACCATTTTTCTAGGGCTTTTGCATCTATCTGTCCTTCAAATATAGGAATATCAAAATTAACTTGTAACTTGAAAGGCGAGGTGCCTCCAAAGTGGTCACTTGATAAAGATGCGCCTGATGCTATCGGCAGGCGTTGAAGGATGTGGGAAAAATTCTCCATCATTTCGTCCCTCTGTCACGTGAGAGCTTGCTCAAGCAACAGATTGATAGGATCATCTGCTCCGTCGTTTTTCTTTTCTTCCACCATTGAGAGTTTCTTGGGTGTGTGAGAGCGATTGTCTTCAAGAGAGACAAGCTCGAGACCCAACTTGCTATACTCGAACCTTGTTCAGGACATGCATTGAAAAAACGATCAAGAGAAACCTGCTCTGATACCACTGATTCGGATTATTTTCGGCACGAAATGAGATCGGAGATATAATAAAGAAATGCACATAGATATCGTAGATATTCAATAATATAACATAAATATATCAGAGATGCAACCATAAACACATAGATTCAGTAATACACGATTTCTATTAATGAAAGAAATGTACAGAGACTGTAAAAATACAGAGTGAAAGACTCGCTAGAATGGTGGCAGCTTATCTCTGAAAAGAGATGTGACGGCGAATCGCATTCGCAAGAAGATGATTACAATGAAGCTTTGAAGGCCTTTTTACAATAAACATGAATGCCAAAAACCCTAGACATCCAAAAACCTAACCCTAGGAGATGGAGCACAAAAAGTCATGTGGGCCCCATTTGGGTAAGTTAGTACATCAACTTCTCGGGGTCGTAACTTTTGCATACGATCTCCGTTTTAGGCGTATGATAGCTCATTGGAAAGTTATTGTCGAGGATATTCATTTTGGGGGCTCAATGATTCCTTGAGTTATCATTGAGAACCTCGATCTCAAAAAACCCTTATTTAGGCCCTCAAAATGGCTTCGAAAGTTAAAACTTGATAAAAATAGTAGATTGCCAAAATTGCCAGAAAATTGTTCTGAGCTAGTCATAAAAGGTGGGTGGCCACTGATATTCACCTGGATCAATCCTCCCTCCTTAGGAAGCAATTGTATCCATTGCGTTGAGTTCCTGGGGGAGAGGGAAAAGCGTTTTTCGGATCTTCATCTTGGTGAGTAGCTTGTATTGCTGGAGACATCGCGTTGCTCAGTTTATGGAAGTATGTCAAGAACCTGTTGAGGCTGAGGCTGTTCAACAAGTCGAGATACATGAGAGGATGGTGTACAGAAGGAATATTTGCGCTTTGATGCAACCTTGTCGACTTGCTTCTGTTGGATAGAAGGTGCCTAGGGAGAGGCCATAGTGGTTGTAGTGTCCTTCTGTTCTCCTTTTGAACAAATTGTGAAGAAGCTAAATTTTGTGGTATGAGATACTACCTTGCGGTAGTTTTTAGGTGGAACAATAGTCGGAACTACCTCTGGTATTCTATAGAGATGACCCCCCAAAGAAACAATAACACTGCGGGGTCGAGACTCATAAACAACGTGGCACTTCCACATATATGGTTGGCCCAAGAGAACATCACAGACATCTAGTGGGGCAACATTGCATAATACCTCATCCTTGAAGGTTTGGATGCCATATGACAATCGACATTGTTGGCTGACACGGAGATCTCATCCTTGGCGAAGCCACCCGATGTTGTATGGTTGTGGGTGTGGTTTTGTCGACAATCCCAATTGTTTGATGACCTCTATCGAGATGAGGTTCTTATGGCTTCCGCTATCAACAATAAAATGAAGCGGGGTCCCCTTCACCCACATATGTGAATGAAAAAGGCACTCCCCCTCTTCGGGATTTGTTGGTTCTTCTAGTTGAATTATTGCGGTTGTGACAATAGATGTGGGCTCTGCATCAATGATCTGTCCTTTACCAGTATTTACATAATCAGATTCTGAATCAGAGTTCAGCTCCTTGTCTTTGATCTCGGCCACCAACAACTTTTTTGAGAGACATTCATCAGTGTTGTGCCAAGGGATTTTGTGGAAATCGCACCATTTTTCGGTGTCCTTCTTTGTCTTCCCGTGACCCTTCTTTTCCTGTGTCTTGGACTGGTTTTCAGAAGACTATTTGTTAGGGTTGTCTTTGTCATACTTTGGTTGTTGCAGATTTACAGATCCAAAATCCCATTTGTTTTTGTGCTTAAATTTCTTCTCGATTTTAACATCATATCGATAAGAAACACCGAGTGATGAGATGTCCATAAAATCTATTTCAGTCTGAATGTATCTGTGTAGAGCCCACGGTATTTCAGAACCAAATATCGCTCATATTCTTTGATACCTAGCTTGGTGCGCAAGGTATGGAAGCTATTGGTGAACTCTGGAACTGCTTGGCCCCTCTCTTTTCACAGTGTGGTCCATCTCATGTACTTGTCCTCATAGTTGCCAACAAGGTAATATTGTTCCTTTACCGCATCCACAAAAAAATCCCAAGTGAGATCGGCTCCATATATTCCAGACTCCTCTGTGGAACCTTGCTCCCAATAAGTTTCCCACCAATGTTTGACATGAGGGAGAGCTTTAAGGAGTTCGAAGATGATATTTTCTTTGTCAGAAAAATTGTGAACAGAGAAATAACCTTCTAGCAGAGTTAACCATTTTTCTAGGGCTTATGCATCTATCTGTCCTTCAAAAACAAGAATATCAAAATTAACTTGTACCTTGAAAGGCGAGGTGCCTCCAAAGTGGTCGCTTGATGAATATGTGCTTGATGCTATCGGCAGACGTTGAAGGATGTGGGAAAAATTCTCCATCATTTCGTCACGCTGTCGCGTGAGAGCTTTCTCAAGCAACAGATTGATAGGATCGTTTGCTCCATCATTTTTCTTTTCGTATGCCATTGAGGGTTTCTTGGGTGTGTGTGAGCGATTTTCTTCAAGAGAGACAAGCTCGAGACCGAACTTGCTATACTTGGACCTTGCCGGGGACATGCACTGATAAAAAGATCAAGAGCAGCCTGCTCTAATACCACTAATCCAGATTATTTTTGACACGAAATGAGATCGGAGATATAATAAATAAATGCAAAGAGATATTGCAGATATTCAATAATATAACAGAAATATATCAGAGATGCAACCATAAACACAAAGATACAGTAGTACACGATTTCTATTAATAAAAGAAATGTAGAGAGACTGTAAAAATACAGAGTGAAAGACTTGCTAGAATGGTGGCAGCTTATCTCTGAGAAGATATGTGACGGCTACTCGCATTCAAAAGAAGATGATTACAATGAGGCTCTGAAGGCCTTTTTACAATAAAAAGGAATGCCAAAAAACCTAGATATCCAAAAACCTAACCCTAGGAGATGGAACGCCAAAAGTCATGTGGGCCCCGTTTGGGTAAGTTAGTACATCAACTTCCTGTGGTCGTAACTTTTGCATGCAATCTCCATTTTAGGTGTATGATAGCTCGTTGGAAAGGTATCATCAAGGAGATTCATTTTGGGGGGAAAATGATGCCTTTGACTATCATTGAGAACCTTTATCTTGAAAAACCTTCATTTAGGACCTCAAAATGGCCTCGAAAGTTAAAACCTGCTAAAAAGAGTAAATTTCCAAAATTGCCATAAAATTGTTTTGAGCCAGTCGAAAAAGGTGGGTGGCCACCGATATCCACCTAGATCAATCCTCCCTCCTTAGGAAGCAATGGTCTCCATTTCATTGAGTTCCCGAGGGAGAGAGAAAGTGTTTGTTGGATCTGCATCTTGGTGAGTTGCTTGTATTGCTGGAGACATCGCGCTACTTAGTTTGTGGAAGTATGTCAAGAACCTGTTGAGGTTGACGCTATTCAACAAGTCGAGATACATGAGAGGACTATGTACAAAAGGAATATTTGCGCTTTGCTGCATCCTTGTCAACCTTCTTCTGTTGGATAGAAGGTGCTTGGGGCGAGGCCGTAGTGGTTGCAGTGTCCTTCTGTTCTCCTTTTGAAAAGATTGTGAAGAAGCTAAATTTTGCAGTATGAGATACTACCTTGCGGTACTTTTTAGGTGGAACAATAGTTAGAACTACCTATGGTATTCTGTAGAGATGAGCCCCCATAGAAACAATGACACTATAGGGTCGAGACTCATAAACAGAGTGGCGCTTCCACATATATGGTTGGCCCAAGAGAACATCACAGAAATCTAGTGGGGAAACATCGCATAATACCTCATCCTTGAAAGGTTGGATGCCATATGACAATTGACATTGCTAGCTGACACGGAGATATCGTCCTTGGTGAAGCCACCCGATGTTGTATGGCTACGAGTGTGGTGTTGTCGACAATCCCAATTGTTTGAAGACCTCTGCTGAGATGAGGTTCTTCTGGCTTCCGCTATCAACAATAAAATGCAGCGGGGTCCCCTTCACCCACATCTGTGAATGAAAAAGGTGCTCCCCCTCTTCGATATCTGTTGGTTCTTCTCGTTGAATTGTTGCAGTTGCGACAATAGCAGTGGGGTTTGCGTCAATGATCTGTCCTTTACCAGTATTTTCATAATCAGATTTTGAATCAGGGTTCGACTCCTTTTCTTTGGTCTCCGCCACCAATGACTTTTTTGAGCGACATTCATCGGTGTTGTGCCAAGGGATTTTGTGGAAATCGCACCATTTTCTGGTGTCCTTCTTTTTCTTCCCATGACCCTTCTTTTCCTATGTCTTGGACTGGTTTTCGAGAGACTGTTTGTTAGGGTTGTCTTTTTCATACTTTGGTTGTTGTGGATTTACAGATCCGAAATCCCATTTTTTCTCGTGCTTAAATTTCTGCTCGATTTTAACAGCATATCGATAAGCAGCACCGAGTGATTAGATGTCCAGAAAATCCATTTTAGTCTGGATGTATCTGTGTAGAGCCCCACAGTATTTCAGAACCAAATGTCACTCGGAGTCTTTGATACCTAGCTTGGTGTGCAAGGTATGGAAGGTATTGGTGAACTCTGGAATTGCTTGGCCCCTCTCTTGCTGCAGTGTGGTCCATCTCATGTACTGGTACATAGTTTCCAATAGGGTAATACTGTTCCTTTACCGCATCCATAAAAAAATCCCAAGTGGGATCAGCCCCATATATTCTAGACTCCTATGTGGAACTTTGCTCCCAATAAGTTTCCCACCAATGTTTGACATGAGGGAGAGATTTAAGGAGTGTGAAGGTGATCTTTTCTTTGTTGAAAAAATTGTGAACAGAGAAATAACCTTGTAGCAGAGTTAACCATTTTTCTAGGGCTATTGCATCTATCTATCCTTCAAATACAGGAATATCAAAATTAACTTGTACCTTGAAAGGTGAGGTGCCTCCAAAGTGGCCACTTGATGAAGATGTGCCTGATGCTATCGACATACGTTGAAGGATGTGGGAAAAATTCTCCATCATTTCGTCCCTCTATCACGTGAGAGCTTGCTCAAGCAACAGATTGATAGGATCATCTGCTCCGTCATTTTTATTTTCTTCCGCCATTCAGGGTTTCTTCGGTGTGTGAGAGAGATTATCTTCAAGAGAGACAAGATCGAGAACCAACTTTCTATACTCGGACCTCGTCAGGGACATGCACTGAAAAAACAATCAAGAGCAACCTGCTCTGATACCACTGATCCAGATTATTGTCGGCATGAAATGAGATCGGAGATATAATAAAGAAATGCACAGAGATATCGCAGATATTCAATAATATAACAGAAATATATCAGAGATGCAACCATAAACACAGAGATACAGTAATACACGATTTCTATTAATTAAAGAAATGTACAGAGACTGTAAAAATACAGAGTGAAAGACTCGCTAGAATGGTGGCAGCTTATCTCTGAGAAGAGATGTGATGGCTACTCGCATTCACAAGAAGATGATTACAATGAGGCTCTGAAGGCCTTTTTACAATAAACAGGAATTACAAAAACCCTATACATCCAAAAACCTAACCCTAGGAGATGGAGTGCCAAAAGTCATGTGGGCCCTGTTTGGGTAAGTTAGTACATCAACTTCTTGGGGTCGTAACTTTTGCATATGATCTCCGTTTTAGGCATATGATAGCTCGTTGGAACAGTATCATCGAGGATATTCATTTTGGGGGGAAAATGATGCCTTTGGCTATCATTTAGAACCTTGATCTCAAAAAACCTTCATTTAGGCCCTCAAAATGGCCTCGGAAGTTAAAACCTGCTAAAAATAGTAAATCGCCAAAATTGTCAGAAAACGGTTTTGAGCCAGTCGAAAAAGGTGGGTGGCAACCGATATCCACCTAGATCAATGATGGAAATTTATTCTTTAACGTCCTTATATTTCATGAACTTTTTAGCATGAGTAATACACGTAGCGATTAGAATACATCCATAATTTTCCTCATGAGTAAGACACATAGCGTCTAACACCCTTAGGTTCCTCTTTGTCCAATGCCATCCCTAATTTTCTCTCAGGCTCCTCTTTTTCCAATGTCATCCCTAATTTTCTCTCAGGTTCCTCTTTGTCCAGTGTGAGCCCTAATTTTCCCCCATGTTTCTCTATGAAAACATGAACCCTAGCTTTCTCACATTTCTTTTGTTCACTAGTGTTAACCCTAACTTGTCTCTCACAGTTCTCTTTGTTTTCCAAAAGAATATTTTGGGGAGAGACCCACACGATTATACTTGTTGTTCTTGTTGAGCATGAAATACATCTTCACGAGTGTCTTCATAATAACAATGTTCTCTGATTATACCTCATTCCATGTGTATAAAACTGAATGTTCACATGCTATTAACCTATTACCTGATCTCTACGGGAACTTCCTTTGCTGAAAAATACATTTCTTTTGCCCCATTATTCACCTGTAATGGTCTACTCCAGTTCTGTGCATCCTTGAATAATGTTGGGAAGTTATTCTTCAATTTCCCCATATTTCATGAATATTTTAGCATGAGTAAGACACATAACGATTAGAACGGATACAAAGAATAAGAATAAATACATTGGGATCTATGTTGAGGAGGTGGTTTGGAAATAATCCTACCATTTATGGATCAAATGGTATCATACCACTTAGTTCGAATATCAAGTGTGACCTGTATGGTAAGTACCAGTAGTGGATACATGAGAAGTGGAAAAGGTTTTGTATCATGATTAGAGCGAAGTAGAGCACCACACATGGATGGTGAATATCAAGTTGGAAATGAGGATGAAGATCCCAGAGTTAGGCTGGATTGAATTGAGTAGGGCATGGCCACACTGACATCAATGGTGTCATAGTTGTTGGTAGTGCAATGTAAGGAAACGCTATCAATAGAGATTGGCCATGGTGAAAACAAGAGAGAATAAATGAAGCCATAGGTAGAATGAAAGTATGAACCAGAGATGGGAGAACATAGTTATAGTAAGACACATGTACCTTTCTATGTTGAGGCCAAGGTGTACATCAAACTATATGTCGGAGAAGTGGATGTCATCAAACTAAAACAATGGCTACAACGAATGGAGGTATACTTCAGTGTGCATGATGTAACATGAAAGAAAAAGATTGCATTCGCTTGATTCAAGCTTGAAGGCCACACCTTCACGTGGTGGGAGAGTGATGTAGTAGGAAGAACAATGGAGAATGATCCACCTGTCACATAATGGGAGGTGTTTAAGGACACGATCAAAGAAAAATTATACCCAATCAGATATGAGGAGCACCAACATATAGTCTGACATCATTTGAGGTAGAGGCAAGGATAGTCAGTGCAAGAATTCATCACTGAGTTCAGGAGGAGAGCCATCCAAATGGGAGTCTCGCTCAAAAGTCCTGAAATGTTGATCAAGTATGTGGGGGAATTGCTACCAAATATTCGATGTCAATTGATTTTTTTTAGATCAAATACAATTAATGAGGCTAGTGTTCGAGGACAATACCTCGAAGGAGATAAGTGGAAGCAACATCTAGGAACACTCAATATAAAACAACTACAAGAGTAGAAGAAGAAGGGAAAGAATGAAAAGAAGTGGAACGAGAATAATATTGTGGAAACGACACAGGAAGCAATCCCTTATACCAAGAAATGAAAATGTTGCGATCGAAAGGACATACTGAGGAAGAATATTGGGAATTGTACCTTGAGAAGCACCCCAAGAATTTTCAAAAGAAGAAGAAAACAATGTTAAGTGTGGATGTCGAGGAGAGGGTGGACAACACCTTAGACCTAGAAGAGAATATCAGTTGCATCAATCTGCAAAAGGGGGTGCAATTAGTCAGCTGCATCCATAGGGATGACAAGGTGATGACTGGATTGTTTTTCATTAAAATTCACATGAAATACAACACTGTGGATTATTTTTTTGATCTTGGTTCACATCCCAAGTTAATCTCTGCACAATTGGTTGAGAATCTTGGGCTAGAGACACACGACCATCCAAAACCATATGACCCTCTGGTCTGGGTAAGGTAGGATATGGAATTGAAGGTAAGTAAGAAATGAAAATTCAAATTATCCATTAACCAAAACTATGTTGACGAAGCGGTTGCAGATGTGGTTCCTTTGGATGTATGCAGAGTCATCTTGGGAAGCCCATATTTGTATGTGAGACATGTCATCTTCAAGAGAAGTGTTAACCGATATAAGTTGGTTAAAGAGGGAAGATAATATGTCATAAACGCAAGAGGGAAGATAATATGTCATAAATGCACACAAGGACAAAGAAAACATATCTCTAATCAATGCTCATCAGGCCAGAAGAATCATGGGAAGTATGAAGAAATTTGTCTTACTTTTTTTAAGAGAAGGAAAACAACAAGGATAAGGCATATAGTTGGGTATGAAGGAATCCTTGGAAGGATGTATTGGAAAGCAGTGCCAACAACTGCAAAAATTAATAAAATCTATAGGGAAGTGTTTTAGGAGCCTCAGGTGTAGCATCCCTAGCCCCAAGTTGGGAAATGCCACACAAAATTTCTATCTCTCCGATACCAATTTAGTTTATAAAATTGCTCTGCATATGATTACAATTATGCAGTTCTATACATTCCTAACAATATATAAACTTAAGCATAGTTGAACAATAAAATCCCATAATAGAAATATCATAAATAATCACACAATGATTAAAACAAACTCATAGAAGACACTTATATTTGTAAATAAATAACCAACTGCGTGCAGACCTCATAATTTCTCCCCAACCATAGAATCTACTGCTCATAAGCTCTCAACAATAGCTCACCCTCAAAATGGGGCTAGAAACTCTACTAGGGAAGGATTCCTAATCCATACTAAGGTCTAATTAACATAATAACACTCAGGCCAAGGTGCCAACTGCTGTGAATAACCTACAAACTCTCATTTCCCACAACCTGTCCCACCCCAGGAAGTGTGCCCCTTCTCTACTCAACAGTCCTTCGGCTGCCCCACTTCCCTTTCATGGTTTCAATAACAAGCCAAAAAAAAATTCTCGTAGATCTGTAGCAATTGCCAGCATCCAGGGAACAATTCCCAACAATTCTCTCACCCAGATAGAATGCTCATGAGCCTGACAACCTGCTTCTTCAACATGCACATAGGCATGACACCCTGCTTCTTCAGCTTAGACCTCTAAGGAATCACCGGTTACAAACAACTGGAAAATCTCCCAAGTTCATGTACGACTATGGATGGTAGAGTGAAAATATGGGAAAATTCAATGAATGAATCATGTGTGAATGAAAGGAAAATGTACTAAGTTCTTAATTTTTATATGCATGTTCCCAAATTGACACTTTTCATATTGGGAACTACATGGCCCCACATGGTGATACATTCCTTCCCTTTAGGAACTTAGGATAGCTATGAATATGTCCCATAAATTAGATTTTAAGAAATATTATTATAATATTTCCTTGGCTTAATTCCCCTTGGATTAGTCCCTCTTCCTAGACCCATATCCCCCTTTCCCTCTAGTGGAGTCTTAGCCCCCCATACTCTTTTGTCTGGTTGGTCTGCAACAATGATGTATTTTTATTAATATCCGAGTGTGATTACATATTACAATGATAGGCTCATTGTTTTGTTATCATTCTATCTCTCTAGACTAATAACCACACATGCAATTTGGCCTCAAAACATATTTACAATGACACTCTAGTCCAATATATCCTGACTCATCAGCCTAAATGTACATTTGAAATTGGGGTTTGGCCTATGGGTGTTACATTCCCCTCCCCCTTATTTATGCATTGTCCTCGATGCATTATATACACATGTACAATCAAAATATTCAAAAATATTCAAAAAGATGAGGGTACCCCTCCTGCATAGTATATTCATGCTCCCAGGTTGCATCATTAGGTCTATAACAGGTCCACTGGACCTTTACCAACCCTATTGCTCGATTATGGAGAAACTTGACCTTTTGATCCAATATGCACACTAGATGTACTCAGAAGTCTCCATCTTAATCCACCTGAATCATATTCCAATTAATTACATGATTAGCATTAGCTACATACCTTTTAAGAAAAGACATATGGAATACATTATGAATGCACATGGATGCATGTAGTGCAAGCATGTATGCAACATGACCAATCCTTTCCAAGATTTGAAAGGGTCCAAAATATCTCGTCGCCAACTTTGAATAGTTCCCCAACTTCAAGGAACTTCTCTTGGCCTTCACTTTCAAGAACACATGGTCACCCACTTTAAAATTTTTGTGAGTTATGCCCTTATTTGCATAGGTTTTTTTCCTATCTTGGGTAACCTTTAAATTATGCTTTATCTTCACCATTTGTTCTTCCATTTCTTTGAGTAACTCTGGCCCAACCACTTTTCTATGTTGTCCCATATCATTTGTGTATTTCACTTTCTTCCATATAATGCTTCAAATGGGCTCATCTTTAAAGATGTCGGATACCCATTATTATAAGAAAATTCAACTAAGTGCAAATAATCTTCCCATTTTTGTGGTTTATCCATCACATACATCCTCAACATATCCTTAATCACCTGATTGATCCTCTTTATTTTTCCATCAGAATATGGATGATATGTTGTGCTAAATTTCATATTTGTCCCAAATCCTTTGAATAATCCTTTCCAAAAGTTTGATGTGAAATTGAGATCTCTTTCAGAAACAATTGCCTTAGGCACACTATGAAGCATAGAAATTTCCCTCATATAGATATCTGCAATGTTAGTTTCCTTGCGAGTTAGCTTCACTGGGATAAAATGAGCAGCTTTAGTAAGCTTATCCAACATCACCATGATGTAATCATGTTTCTTAGTTTGTCTGGGCAGCTTGGTGTTGAAATTAATTGTCACCACTTCCCATTTACATTCAGGAATGGGAAATGGTTGTAGCAAACCAACTAGATGGCTATGCTCACCCTTGACCTTATAACATTCTGGACATTTGGCAATGTAATCAACCACCTCTTTCTTCATTCCAGGCCAAAAATATTGGTTCTTTACCATTTCAATTGTCTTTTGGTAGCCCAGGTGCCCCGCATAAGGCACATTATGCATATCTTTCAACACCAAATTTTTTAGCTCCTGAAAATTAGGCACATAAACTCTACCCCTGTACATGAGGATATTTTCCTCCTTTAGCTCAGACTATTGAATTTTCTATTGCAATTACCTTGCTATAAATTTTCCTTTGTTTCCTTGTACTGTTGATCTAATTGGGTAGCTTCCATAATTTTGTCCCTCAAATCATATTTATACATGCTAATGTTTGCAGCATGCATCTCATGCACTCTCCTACTAAGTGCATCAACCACCTTGTTCTCTTTTCATTTGATATACTTTATATCAAAGTCATATTCATTGATGAATTCCAACCATCTACTTTGTCTGGTATTTAAAGTTGGTTGTCCAAACAAATATTTCATATCACTATGATTTGTCATCGGTTCAAATATTCTCTCCACGAGATAATGCCTCCACATATTCAAGGCATGCACTATGGCTACCAATTCTAAATCATGAGTAGCATAATTTATCTCACGATCTTTCAACTTCCTAGATTCATAGCATATCACATGCCCATTTTGATTAAGGAATCCCCCAAGTCATTCTTTGCATGCATCAATGTACACAACATAATATTCATTAAGATCAACAATCCTCAATATTGGTGCACTTTTAAACATTCTCTTCAAGTGTTGAAATCTTATTTCACAATCAGGGGTCCATTCAAATCTCATGCCCTTTGTTTGAAAATATGTGAATGGGTGTGCAATCTTTGAAAATCCCTTTATAAATATTCTATAATATCCTGCTAGCCCCATGAATTACCTCACCTTTGATACATTCCTTGGTATTATCCATCCCTCAGTGGATTTTATCTTCTCTGGATCCACTGTTATCCCTTCCTTTGAAATGATATGGCCCAAATAATGTATATGTCTCTTGTAGAATGAGCACTTGCTCAACTTTGCATACAATTGATTCTCCCTCAATACTTGTAGCACGATCCTCAAGTGTTACTCATGCTCTTCTTTGAATTTAGCATAGATAAGTATGTCACCCAAGAAGACAATGGCAAACTTATCCAAGTAATTTATGAAAAATCCATTCATCAAACACATAAATACAACTGGTGCATTTGACAACCCAAATGGCACCACTGTAAATTTGTAATGGCTATACCTCATTATGAAGGCTATCTTGATGATATATTCTTCTTTAATTCTCCCTTGATGATAGCCTAATCTGAGGTCAATCTTGGAGAATATTTTTGCATCCTTCAGTTGATCAAAAAGATCAACTATCCTTGGAAAATGATACTTGTTCTTCATAGTGTTAGCATCAGAAGTCACCCCTGGATTGCAGGAGGAGCAGAGCCCGACGCCCATCAGTTTATGTGACGATTTGTTTAATGGGGTGATCAAATGGAAGTTAACTCACAACAATGTGGTTCTAACTCCGAAACTAGGCCAAGCATGCATGGGCAAGTGAGGTCTTAGATAACTTCAGACAACGAGTTGTGGTAAGGGTGAGTAGGGGGAAGACTTATATCAGAGAGATGCAAAGGTCTGTCGTAAACATCAGGTTTCTGACAGACTGTAGGAGAAGGCATCTAAACGCAAGATCTTCTTACATTCAAACACAAAACACCAGAGAATACAACAATGCAACAATAAATCCTTTATCATAACATGATTGCAATAATTCGCACGAATCAGTCGTTCACGAACTCTCTCAGCATAAGATGAAAATTATATGGAGTAAGAAAGACTGTCTGTCATAAAACAAGAAATCCCATATACAGATGCATAACCAGAGAACTAGGGTGATGTTAAAACTTTACAATCAGGAGCTTCACTCTACCATCGATACCTTCAAAAATGCAAAAACTGAGTACATATACTTGGGCATATTTTCCCAACAGAGGCGCGCTCACCCTCCAAGGTGTAGCATCTCTTCAATCAATATTCGGGGGGAAGTCCTTCATCAGACATCTTCTTAACTTCGCATGGCCTTCGTAGGGGAGGAGTAGTTGAGCCAGTAAATGTTGAGCTAGTGTGTGCAGACCTCCTCCGGCTAGTCGAGAACTCGGCATGGCTTCTCTGGAAAAATGGGTACATAGGACCCTCTCGAGAAGTCCGCTTTCCAGACCCTCCATTCTTCACATTTAATGAATGAGGAGAGGTTTCAACCACCCTTTCTCGCCTTCATTTACTCCAAGCGAAAACTAGGACCGAGGTCGGATCAAATGGCACTTGGAGGTCACGGTAATTCCTTCTGTGAATCATACACGACACCTTCGACCCTCCCTGAACATCTATTTTCTTTCCCAAGTGACCACGGGCTGTGACCACGTGCTTATCCCCAAGGCGCCTTCAGCATTCGCGAATGGGAAGGAGTTAATCCTTGCTTCTTGAAATCGCGATGAGAAAAACACCGAGGCGGCTTAATCTGGTGCCACGCACCCCTCTAGATCTGGCGGTTCTGAACGCACTTCGGTGATGGTGTGGGCCCAGGTCTTGGACACTCTCGGCACTTCGTGCATCGGGAATACAACGATGCTGGATCTTGCTTATCAAAGTTGCGATGGGCGAAACACCGAGATGACTCAATTGGGCGCCACGCGTCTCTTTCAAATCTAATAGTCCTAAATTTACCCGACGTTGAAGTGGGCCCCAGGCCCTGGAAGCTCTCATCCCTTCGCACATCTGGGATATGAGGGAGCTACTTCTTGCGCTTCAAAATCACGATGGGCAAGCAGGCGGGGAGCCTAATAGCGCGCCAGGTGTCCGCTTCAGATGGACGGCTGAGACTGCTCCTCGATATTGTGGGCCCGCCTTTGGGCGCTATCGACACTTCGGGGTTCGGGGCTTCGAGATATACAATGACATAAAACCTTCACCCCTTGAACTCACGACTTCCAAGAAGCCGACGTGACCAGATATTGTGCCACACATCCTTTGGGATGATCAGCTTCCATCCATTCCTGCACAAAATATGGGCGCTATCCATGCGCTATCCTCGGCGCAACTTCGCTTTCTGTGATTTCTCGTCAACCGTTGATCTACTCATATGGATGGATCCAGACCGTTGACACCACAATTTTTCCCGCTCGCTTGATTTTGAGTCTGAAAAGGACTTATTCTATGCATTGCGCTTGGGCACTCCTCATGCAACCTGCGGACCTGGATATCCCGATGCCGAAGACAAGTAATGTTGCTAACACATAGTCACCTTATTCAGCTTCCTGAAGTCAATGCAAAGCCTCAAGGTACCATCCTTCTTTTTCACAAATAACACTAGGGAACCCCAAGGAGACACACTTGGGCATATATACCCCTTATTTAATAAATCCTCAAGCTTCATTTGTAACTCCTTCAACTCTAGTGTACTCATCCTATAAGGAGTCTTGGACACTGGGGTTTCTCCAAGCATCAAATTGATAGAGAAATCAATATATCGCTTGGGTGGAAACCCTGGTATTTCTCTAAATACATCCTCAAATTATTTCAAGACTACATAGTCTTCAATTCTTAGAACTTTATCCTTGAGTGTCTCTTCCATGTGTGCTGCAAATATTTTTCATCCCTTCTTGAAGCTTTTCTTCAGCTGCAAGGATGAAACTTCTTTGATAGTTACTTCCCTTGGAATATCCTGAACTATTCTCAAGTTCCCTTCCTCATCCAAGCAAGTAAATGCATTGTTGTAACAATCTATAACAACATTATGCTTGTCCAACCAATCCATACCAATTAGGAAATCATATGATCCCAATGGTATGATATTCAAATAATCCCTTGTCCACAGTCCCTTAATGTCCATTGGAGAATCTTTAACCATCTCATTAATTATTCTTTTAGCTCCCATAGCTAGTTGTGCCAACCAATATTTCCAAAGATTTCTTCTTGGAAAATGAAATATTTCCACCATCTTAAGATCTAGATAACTATGACTAGCTCTTGAATCAATTAAAATAAAAATGGGTTGGTCATTGATCTTACCTTCCACTTCAATATTATGACACTAAAACTTAGCTTTCTTGTTATCCAAGGTTGTGTAGATCCTTGACACGTTTATTCCCATATCCTCCACTGTATCATTTTTTTTTACATTGTGAACAATCCTCATTTTTTCACCTTTGTGAGGGGAATTTATGTACAATTTATTTCCTTCACAACCCCAACATTTCATAAGGTGCTTCCTTGACCTTTTCCCCACTATTTCTGTCATTCTAGGCTCATTGGAAGATGGATTTCCCTGAGGATTATTTATGAATAATGGTGGATTGGTCCCTTTCTTCCTTTGATCCATCTTGCATTTCTTCTTGTCTTCTTAATCCTTTTGGAAAGTTGATCTTAGTCTATGTTGATCATAGAGGCATTTATCTCTCCTTATGGTTTCCTACAATGTCTTGGGACCATCAAACTTTATCTTATCGCTGGCAATTGGTGGCAGCCCACTTAGGTACCTTTGAATCTTGACATGTTCATCCTTGGTGAATTCAACATATTTCAACAACTTTAAGAATATCCTTTCATACTCATCCATGGTCATACTCCCAAGATTGAGTTCAAATAACTCCTTCATATTCCTATCATAAACACGCTTGGTCAAGTACTTCTTTTGAAAATACCTTTTGAACTCCCTCCAAGTAACCTTCTTCTCATCAATGTATTTCACTTGTATAAACTGGTCCCACCACATCGATTATTTTCCTTGAGTTGGTAGATGAAAATTCTTCCTTCTTCCTATCAGGAGTAATTATGTATTTCCTCATGCCCAATAGCCAAGTCTCTACATCTTCATATTTATTGTTCTCGCCATCAAAGGTAGGAGGCTTGATCTTATTCATTTCTCCTTGTAGTTCATCTACCCCCAACCTTCTCTTGTGCCTTTTGAAAGAAGACAAGCTTGGACTATTGTGTGCTCTTCTAACCGAGTTTCTTAGTGAGTGATGATGGTGTCTACCAACACCTTCAAATTCTCCCCTTCTAGCATGAGATCTATGACTCCTAGACTTACTTGATTCTATCTCCTTGTCCATTTTATTTTCTATTCCGTCCAAGATCTGTAGAAACTTGATGTTGAATCCATCTTGTTGCTCCTTGGATTTCATAAGAATTTCATCATCAGTTGTATAAATCTGTACATCTCTTTGCAAACTATTTGTAGTCTCCACCAAATTCATACTTTCTTCTTTTCCTTCTCCATGCCCATTGGATTTTGTCCCCACATTACCCATGCTCACACACAACCCCATAACTTAATCCTCATGGATGTAAGTCCTTTGTTCCTCTTCCATGCCTATGGTCCCTGTTATGATCCTTTTCTATTACATTTTCCCTTAACTCTACAAAATGTGCATGCAACAGGATTTGTTAGACCACAATAATTTAAGTCTATCAAGTTATGCACCAGTAATATTATTTTTTCTTTCTTGTGAATTATGCAGTTCAATTCACATTTCTAGTTGAGTGTCTAGACTCCTCTATCCAATACCATTCCAATGACTTATTTCTTGCTCAATTATGAGTCCCAGGAAGAAGGTTATGACCATTTAATCATTACCCATTTTCTCATTTTGTACACTTTTCAACCAGATGCACTTTTGGATGTCCATGCATCCTTTACACTAGCTCCCTTATATTTTTGTTAGAATCTCAAATGGGTTCCTTCATGACCATATTTTGGACAATTTGTCCAAGTTTCACCTTCATCTGAGCTCTACGATGATAAATACAACCTACTCAAGTTTTGGTTAATTTACTTATTTTAGCACAAAATGTTGCAGGTGCCTTCTACCATCTCCGGTGCATTTTAAAACACCTAGATTATGAATCTAACTCCATGGTTGTCTTTTATGGATCAATATATTTTTATAGACTACTCTCGTTCCCCAATTTGATTCCCGAGTAGGAATTTATGGCCTCTAAAGTGAACCCATATCCAAACATTACCTTGCACTATTTGGCATGTAACTCCCTCATATAGGATTTGTTTGACAAACAATTTATCTCATTAGAAAGATCTCTCTGATATCTATCATTTTAGATGCAAAAACTTTATGTCCTAGAGGAACATATAGTTTTTTTTTAAATTTGACTTCTAAAAATGTCGTTTAGGCGTCCGAAAATGACGTAGAAATTAAACACCTGAAAAATACCAAGTTTCTGAGCAATTTTTCATTATTTTCTAAGAAATTTATTTAAATTATACTTCCCAGGATGTTGAGGTGGAATCGTGGTCCACCTTGCAACCCCAGATTGGTTCCATGGTAGCTCATTTCCCGCCTAGCCTTGCTCGTTAGCCTCCACCATCTTCCCTTATTTGTTTTTTTTTCCTTTTCTTACCTCTGCAGACACCCATTACTGTAGTTTTTAGGCCCACAACCTGTAGTTTCCCAAGTGGCATATGTTTATTGGGTCATTGGAATGGGCGGGTCCCATCCCACACCCATTCTCCACGGTGCACAAATTTTCTTGAACGATTAATCTAATGACGGAGTATTGGATGGGGTCAACGGTGATCAATGATCATCATTTCACCCCCCATCCCTGACCTACCAAATGTTAGCAAAGGGGGGAGAGTCTACGGTGGAAACCATCGATTTCCCGCCTAGCGACATGTTAGCATAATGGTGCACCACGAACCCTCCTCTAGTGGTTTCTAAAACCACTAGGTACCCCCCAAGGTTGTTTTCCAAAACCACCATAGACCCACCACATCATGGTTCCACGAGTCTGAAGTCAAGGTTCCACAGGCGGGCAGGGATCCTCCCACTGTGGTTCCACCTCGCCTGCCAACTGCCACTTGTTTCCACATATGCTACTACTTCCATCGTGGTCCTACCACCATGGTAATACACGTCATCCCTCTACAACGCCAACTAACACGTGGATCCCATGTCATGGTGACATCACCGTACGAAAAAATACCCAAAATTTTCCAATTTTCCAAAATTTCTGAATTTCCAAAAATGCCCAAAAATGTGTAATTCCATAATTCTGCACATAATGCCATTGGAGCTATGTAATTAAGATCATTGTGGCCAATTTTGGCCCTATAATCACCAATCCAACCTCTGTACATGAATTTTGATCTTTTCTCGTCGAATTTTCCATAGATTTCACTGTAGAAATTCGAGCTTTTTGCCCAATTCGCCCCATTTTCGCCCAATTTCACCATGGTTGTATTGCAACCACCCATTTTTACCCAATTACAACCCAAAAATGCCCAGTAAAGGATTGAATTGACGATTTTTAATTCATGGGTTCAATTCCACCGAATTACCCATGAATTCTTCCCAAATTTCTCTGTAGTAATTTCATCAAACAATTTGCAGATATCCCTTTTTGACATTATGTCAAATATTTTACATGCATACTCTACAAATTTTACTTTTACTTTTAGGATAATCACCTAGATTAGACTTTGGATGTAAAACCATAAAATATGTGGGGTATTCCCATGAATCCAAGGAAACAATGATATATTCTAAAACTCCTTAAGGTCTGTATCAGAATCAGAATCCAATTAGTATGCACCTCACACACTCTCGATAATGGGTTAATGATTTCACGTAGGAACTTATGGCAAGCTTGAAGGGACTACAATCCATAGGGCTAAGACTTCTTATTCTTGGCATCGACTGCATCGACATTGACTCTTGGGATCGACTCTAGGATCGCCGCCTCTTTGGGAATCTGGCTTGGGTACTATGCCAAGAGACTATGAGAAGGGTAGGTACTTAATGGGGACTAAAGACTATCGGCTATTGGAATGCCCTATATAAGTTAAAGTTTAATAGTATATCTACATGTTGATTGTAATATTGTAGGAGTGGGACGAAGATTAAGTAAGTTAAATTTTTCCATGGTTCCTTTAGTCATTACCTTAATTGCATCTCCCAATTAAATTAAATTATTTGTAATTGAAATTTTTTTGAAATGAATATTGACAATAGGACTCCTAGGACCAACATTTTTTCCATAATAATTCTTCTTGACATCAAATTTGCTAATTTTCCAATGACTTGAACAATTTTTGGATCCTTTTTATTTCTTCTTGGTTTTTTCAAACATAATTCCCTAACTTCTTTTTCATAAATTGGAACATATTTAATATATTTAAATAAGGGAATTATATAAACACAAGCATTCTCAATTCTCCTAATAAATCAAATTTAGGATGAATTACAAGATTGTCCAATGTTAGCCTCTCCAGAAAGGGAGGTGATTTGGATGATTGTGGTTGATCGATTGGAGAAGAGGTCTATATTATGGAGTAGGAATATCATTATTATTTGATTGATAGTCGTCATTTCCCTCTTCAATGATATTGATTGGATGATTTTTATTAACTATTTTCCCTTATCATAATTTTCCCTTGTCATAAATGGATATCTTGTAAATAAACATGGGTAATCATATTTGTTGGAAAATTTTGTAACTCAATATTGTAAGATGGTTGAGCTACCTTATTGTTTGGATTTGGCACGGGTTGAGAAGGTATTTGGGTAGGGACTTGAGGGGGTTGATTGCTTGGCAATTGCAATTGTTGTTGTTGTTGTTGAGGTTGTGAAGGATATCGTTGTTGTTGGATTCATGGAGGATACTGTTGTTGTTGGATTTATGGGGGATATTGATATTGTTGTGAAAAATAAGGAAGAGTAGACATGTTTCCATAAGTAATCCCTCATCGTCCTTATTTCCAAGGTTGTTTTTGAACTTACTAAGGAAGCCATTCTTTCCAAAGGGGAACCCGTTTTGAGAAGGATACTATTGATTAACATAATATGAAGCATATTGTTGTACAAGATCTTATGTCATACCTGTTGTTTGAGGCTAACATGATCATTTTTGTGCCACAAAAAAAGTTGTTATGTTTCTTCATTATCTCCTTGATATGATGCTTTGAGTTTTGGTAATGAAGGGAATTTATTTGTTGTATGATTTTATGCACAAATAGCACAAAGTTCTTTATTATTAAGAGAAAAATTTCATAATGGATGTTTCTTTTTGCAGTTAGAACAAAAAATAGCTAGAGTTGCATTCTCATATTCTTGCCTCTTTTTAGATTGTAATACATCTAATTGCAAGCTAAGAGAACAAATAATATCAGTTTTGATGTTATCTAATAAATTTCCAAGTTCATCTCTACTTCTATTTTTTATTGATTAACTTTAGAAATAATGTCTCTAGGTCCCTTAACAGATTTAGCTTTGCCTTGAGAGTAGTTCTTGCACAAATCACATGTTTTGTATATGTTAATTTAAACACATCTCCATGGGCTATTATATTAAATAAATCTACACATTCATCCCTAACTCTATGTAGAAAAATAATCCTAAGAATATCTGGATCTATTTTTTTTCTTAAACATTTGAATTTTATTGAAATATTTCTACATAATCTTCTAAAGTTTTCTCCTCTCTTTGTATCATCCTAAAAATATCTTCACACAAATATCTATCTTTACAATGCTCCTAATATTTTTTAAGAAAATATTTATGCATATTGTCCCAAGTTTCAATGGTATTACCTCCTAATCCCATATACCAGTGAAAAGATACATCTTTAAGAGTAGAAGGAAACAATTTGAGCTTTTGTGCATTGTAAATTAATCATAACTATGAAAAAGTACATTAAATTCAAAGAGAAAAGTATCAGGATCCTTAGTTACCATTCCATGGAAATTTGGTAATGATGATGTTGGGATGTTTTTATTTTGGATTGTTGTCTCAGGATCCAAAATAAGGAAGACAAAGGTTACATTTTCTTCCACATTTGATTTAGCTTCTTCCTCTACCATGTTGTCTTTCTAAGAAAAAAAAAATCTTGTAGATGGAACATAGTGTTATGGTTCTTCTATTGGAATTTCTTCAGTTTATAATTCAAGTCCTTTTGTTTTTCCACTGATTAATTCTATTTGTATAGGATCGGGTGGAAATAATACATCTTCCAAAGTTTCACTTATTTCAATAGATTTTCCTTTCACTTGATATCCCAATACTCTGCTTTGTTGTCCTCCTATTTTGAATCTACCTGCCAATGGATTAGTATATGAAGTGGCTCTTACTACACCATGAGTTAGATTGGTTGGAGTAGTTCTTCTTATACCATGAAGAAATGTTCCTCTGGGATCTCGATTCTCTAGGTCTATTCAAGCATCCTACATTAACAATGAACATGTTTTAAGAAAATAAGGGTAATAGAAACTTACAATAGAATTTTATGGTTCTATTGTAAAATTGTGTCTTACGGTCTCTAGTCCTTTGTATATATCTCCATAAATCTATTCATATATTCTTTCTAAACTAGTATCACAAATTTCCAAATTCTTTTTAGCACTTCCATGACAGCGATGCCAAAAATGACAGATAATTTATATGTATTAGTTTTGTTACAATGAAAATAGATATAAACTTTGTTTCATTTATTCATCAATCCAGAGTCATTGTGTACTTGTGGAGTGATATGCACAATATATACAGATTTGGTTCCCTTATAGTATCTAATAATATAAATCAAACCTATATCATTTATCATTCAAACACTTAAACTATTAGATTCTATTGAAGTAAAAATAGAGTTAAACCAGTTTGGAAAATAAATTAAGAACTGAACTAACTCAAAACAATAATTGTTAATTTTATTTACAACTAATGCATATTCAAACTTGAATCGTAATCTAATAAATCCATAAGTGTTGTAGCCTTATGTTACAATTATATGCCTAATCTCTAAATTTGTAATTTCTTGTAACAATACCCTGTTGTGATTGGTTCAATTATAAATAAATAAATGAATGTTTAACTTGTGAATATTGGAATGAAATCAAAATCTACACACTGAAGTCATTGAATGAAGATAGATCTTAAAATTTCACAACGCACATTGAGAATAAATAAGTCATTAATGAAAACGAAGGAACTAATAAACAAAACAACAATATACCAAAATAGGGCCCCCCATCTCTTCTGGAACACACTGCCGGAAGTAATTATAGACTTAAAGGATCAGCTAAACACCGAGATTTGGGTGAAAACATATTTTATTAATATTTGAAAGAAGGTCTTAACAACAATTCACTATCCATATTGTCATAATCATCATAACCATCTCTATATATCTTGTACATGCCATATTTATAAATATACGGAGTTTACAATGCAAAAAAAATATTAGATCACAATCTTCAAAATTTGTTACATCTACAATTGAGAGCCCATGATCTAGTAGATCATGAGGCTTATAGAACATCTTAATTCAATAACAATTAGCCTGTAGATTCAACATATGTTAATTGACTATGTAATATCTCCTATCTTTGATATTGTTGGTATGATTTTGATATGCTTGGAATGCGCCTACTGGATCTTAACATCTTCAAACCTGATTTTCTAACACGATTTCTTGACATGATAGTGCATGAAATTGTTGATATCACACAATATTTGGGATGTCTTATTTCTAGAATCTCATAATTTGTTGTTTCTTGTCATCTAGAGCTTTAATTGTTGTGTTAATCCATGACTTGAAATCTGATTTGATTGTTGAGATGACATCACAATATACCTTTTCTAGACATCTGGTACATGATGAAGAATCCACTTGGTACTTGGAACATCCTACACCTATTGGATATCACTTTTTCATCGTTCTTCTAGAAGTTTTGTTGATTTATACAAGTTCATAATCATCTTGTAGCACTTAACATTCAATGGTTTATAAATAGTCATTTGATGTTACTTAAGCTATCAAAAATTAGGAAAACATTAACAAAAACAATATTTTCAACTTAATTAATCTTGATTAGATATACCCTACATACGATATGGAAAAGTGATATAATAAGGTTATCTTGATTAGAAATGTGACGAAAAGATATGTAAAAGGACTAGTTAACAATAAAAAATGGTGTCAAAAAGGTGAACCACCAATAGATCTTGTCTTCTTGAAGATTCATTGTCTTACAATAATCTCGGTACTTCCTTAAGAATTTCTACCTCATCTCTTCCTATGTGTGAATAGTTTTCCCTCCAAGCCCCACGAACTAGTGAAGTGTTGCTTCCTTCAGGGTGGATGGAAATAAATTAAGCTTTTGGGCATTAGAGGAGTAGTTATAACTTTGGTAGAGGACACCAAACTCAAAGAGGAATGTGTCTGGGCCTTCATTGGCTAGTATACAAAAGTTAGGCAAGGAAGAAGGTGGGGTGTTCTTCATTTGAACCATGCCATTTGATTCTTGGATAGGGAATTCAATTGTAATAGGTTCCTTCAAGTTAGAACCTTCTCCTTCATTATCCATGTTTAATAGCTCTTTTCTCCATAACACCACAGATTCATGAGAATCAACAAAGAAATTTGACTCTTGAATAAGATACTCTCGATAATACAAATACTCTTTCCTATCATCAAATTCTGTGGTTGGAGAGATTATGAAGAGATGAGTTGTGGAATCAACTTGGGGATAACTAGTTGTTGTATTAGATGTAACTTGTTCAATATCAGAATTATGATGATATTCTAGAATACCCTCTGGGTTGCCTCCTTCTACAATATTTACTGCAAGGGTGTTAGTAATATGGCTGTCTCTTACTACACCACAAAAGCATCCCCAAACATCTCTAATTCTTCTCATGCATCCTAATATGAACTAATGTATAAAACTTGAATGAAGGTTCGAAAAGGGTTAGTCAAAAATCCCCCATCCTAATCCCCTATCTTGCAGTTCTATTTCCTAAATCAATATAAAACAAGTATCTAAATTATTGAGTGTCTCTCCAACAATGATGCCAAAATGGTAGTGTTTTTGTATGTTTCAAATTCAATCAAGAACACTTGTACATTTATTTATCATCGACCTAGGGTTCCAATGTTCTTGCAAGACACAATGTACTATTTGTATAGAACAAGACACTTATATTAATTGAACCCTATTACTATGTAATGAATTATATGGAAGAAAACTCTCTTTCTCTAATGAGAAGAAAACATATCTACTTGAAGATGCTAAACTTGATAATAAAAGCAAACTAAAATCTAGTACAAGTAAAATTGAAATATACCAAGCACTAAATATGTGGTTCAATATGCTTAACAAGTTTAATCATTGATTAGTTTTTGACAACTTCAACAAGATGTTAATAAAGAAAAACATGTCACATACTCTTTTCATCCATACAACATCTATTGCTTAGAAAAATAGGTCTAGACAAAAACTATGTCCCTCATATTTTTCCACAATCCAAAACAATAAAGCTTCTACAAATACCACCACTACAACTAAAAATGATCTAATCTAATACTGAAAGAAAGAAATGACAAAAGTAAAAGGATAACACTGATCCCTCATGAGTGGGTCCCGCCTCAATAAGTCCATTTTGTATATGATCTAAAATAAACCGCTAATGTGCTTTGGAGATGGCCAATACCCAAATTTTTTGTATTAATAAAAATGTCAGTTTCTACAATGCATGTGTAGTCTCCAGATGACCTCTAGTATAGTGTTTCATGTATATGTATAGGGTTTGGCTCATGCCAATTTTAGAATTCTCAACAAAAAAATAACTTCCCAAAACAAGTTGAAATTCTAACAACTAATTGTAGAACAATTTTATGAAGCATCCCTCATTCATAATACATGTCGAGACTGGAAAAATATTGTGATTGTTTGTTGGTCACACCTTCTTTACTCTTGGAAATAAACTACTATAAGTTTTTTGAGATACAACTTTGTAGATGCCAAGACACAACCCTGAAATCCTATCCAAGGTAAATACAATCCCATAGATGCCAAGACACAACCATGGAATTGCGCTAGAGGTAAGTAGATTGTTAATCCACATTTGTTCAAACATTAAAAATTCAACTAGGATTCCATTGAATCATGTCAAGGCCATTCCAGGATTTCCTTTTTTTGGTACTTTGTTTCTAGACAGGTTGGTTACTTAATATTCTCATTGTCTATCATGCCTCCAATGCGTTGATCAAAAGATCCTACGATAAACCTTCACAAAACATTATGCTCAGCTATCCTATGATCAAAAGAGGCATCTACAAATTTTTTTTACAAGGTTTTAACATGTAATAAAAGTACCTAGTTAAAAAAAATTAGGAGTAATAATAAAATCATCCTTAGATTAATTCTATAAACAAAAAGGACTAGAGATAAACCCATTAATACTTGAAAGAACCTTATGAGCCAAATATTTTTGAGATAGACACTTCTTGGAATGAGTATGAGCTTAAGCATGGTAAATGGTTAATAAAAATAAATATAGATAGGAAAAAATTATATCATTCTAGGGGCCCATCACCCCCCTCTACCAAAATCATTGAATGTCTTGATATCTCGTTTAGGAAGCCCAACATGAATGTCACTACAATTATATGTTGTATGACCAAATCCCTCTGATGTATAGAATCCCAAGGTTCTATCTACTTCAGCCCACTATATAGTCTCTATGAACTCATCCCATCATGCAACTATCCTATAGGTCCTCGTATGGCACCAAAAGAGGGGGTAGTGAAATATCATTCCCAACGATATAGTACTATTCCTTCTCATAGAGTTTACATAAAATTGTTCCTTTGCTAAAGTGATATTGAAGAGAGGGTATGCAATAGGATATCTCTCCCTTGAGAAGTCTGGTAAACCCATCCATATTTCATGTGATTTCATCAAGAACTCTGGGGCATGGGTATGAATGGTATCGTCACAATATGCAATGACTAATCATTGGTTTTTATTTATCCTCATTGAACTTCTTGGATCAACTAAAAGTTTATAATAATCTTTCTGGACAACCATGGGAAAAGGATACTCATCTCTAATCATGAGGTTAGAACCAATCTCTACTCTCCCATAAAATGTTTAGGCTTCTTTCCATACAACTTGGTTGTATATGAAGGAATAAAAATCCTTAATTTGAATGTCTCCCACATAAGGGTTTGGGTTCCACCTTGGATTATCATGTATTAAGAAATTAAATTGATATAATTCACACAGTAGTTTTTTATCATGATGTGAGACTGAGGAAAATGTATCTATAAATTGTTTGGAGTGTGTTTTGTAAATTTGTTGAACCTGCATAGAATATATCTAGCTAGAAAATGACATACACAGTTTGCAAAGAAAATATGAGAAAAGAGAAGCATGCGAGAAAGAATGGAAGATTTCTCATTAATCAAATGAATGAATGATAATTTACACATGATATACTATGTATAAATCAACTAATGTGCACTAGAGGAGAAGCCAATGCACCATAGTGGTGGTCTAGAGTGATTTGTACACACACCAACAATTATGGGAGTAAACACCAACTGTTACGGGAGTAAACTGTCACTTATTCTAGTCTCTTAGGTAGTTACAAGAGTTAACTGCCACCTAGTTTGAGTTAACCAGTCTCTTAGTCTTTAGTTAACTGACTGAAACATAGTGAAGTGATGAGGAGATCATGGAATCATGAGTAATGGGATAGTTTGGTGATGATCCCAAGGAAAATTCGCATTAGTTGGTGATGATCCCAATGTTGCATGGTGATGATCCCAATGTGGCATCTAGTCTCCACTCAACTGATCAAACTGAAATGTGAACTGTAGAGAATATTATCCTAAAGGAATATTCTCCCTAGACTATATGAGACTGAATAATGACTAGTAAACATAGGGAAAACCTTAGGAAAAATAATTCCTAGGTGTGTGTGAAGTATCTCCAACACCCCCCCTGAACATCACTATGATGAAAATAAAGAATGGGTCCCGGAAACAAGGCCATATTAGGTACCCAAATACAAAAGATACATTAAAATAAATGAGGAAAGAGGGAAAACATCATGGGAAACCCCCACCCCCCCTTGAAAGTATAATGTATGTAAAAAGAAGAATTTATAGTTGATAGGAAACCATGTCCTTCACTCCAAAACGACTGCGTAGAGAATGGAACTTTTGGTCAGTGAAGGTCTTGGTGAAGACTTCTGCAATCTTTTCTGCTGAAGGACAAAACTGTAGGTTGATGATCCCCTCATGTACTAAGTCCCAGATGTAGTGCATGTGGATCTCGATGCGCTTCATCTGTTGTCTCTGAACTGGATCTCTGTATAACTTCAAAGTGCTCTAGTTGTCACACCAAATGACAATCGACCGGTGAAACTGAATGCCCAACTCAGTGAGAAACTTTTGTAGCCACATAGCCTGAATGGTTATGTTAACTACCCATCTGTACTCTACCTTAGCTGAAGATAGAGAAATAACAACCTTCTTCTTACTCAAATAACAGATAGGCCCGGAACCAATACTGAGTGAGTAACCATATGTGGACTTGCGATCAATGCTATCACCATCCCAGTCAAAATCAGTGAACCCGATGAGGTCCAATGTAGAGTTTGTTGCATAGTGAATCCCAAAGTTGATGTTGCCCTGTACGTATAGAAGGATACACTTTGCAACCTTCCAATGTAGCTTATGCGACTCTTGTATGAACATGGAGACTACTCTAGCTGCATAGGAGAGGTATGGTCTAGAGCGTGTGAGATACAACAAGCTCCCCACTAGATTTTTGTACAGTGTGTTGTCAACTAGTGGAGTGTCCCTGCCATGTTTAAGTCCGACTCTTGATAGGAAAGGAGTCGGGGAAGACTTGCAGTCTATCATGTGAAATCTCTCAAGGAGATCTCATGCATACTTGGCCTGAGACAGTTTGATGCTTGATACATCCTGGTTGATATCGATTACAAGGAAGAAATGTAGCGGACCCATGTCCCTCATCAAGAACTTGTCATGTAGAATCCTCTTGACTGCCGCAATCACTGAAGTCAAGCAATCGGTGATCAACAAATCATTATCATACATAACTAGGAGTAGAAGTGGATCGGTCGTCCTGAGCATGTAAACATTCAGGTTTGACTTACAACACACAAAGTTCTATGAAAACATTTAGGAGTCTATCTTGGTATACCATTCCCTCGGGGCCTTCTTGAGGCCATAAAGAGACTTCTTCAATCGACATACCAAAGATGAATCCTACATAAATCTTTAGGGGTTCTCCATATATATCTCCTCAGATACATCTCCGTGAAGAAATGCATTCTTCACGCCCATCTAATGGACTTGCCATCCTTTGGTTTCCGCAATGGAAAGTGCCAAACGTATGGAATCCATATTCTCTACTGGAGTAAAGGTCTCATCATAGTCAATACCGTGCACCTGCTAAACTCCTTTGGAAACTAGCCTGGCTTTGTATCTGCTAACATGTCCATCCGCTGCACTCTTGGTCCTATAGACCCATATGCACCTGAAAAGTTTTCTTCCTGAAGGAACAGGAACTAGATCCCAAGTCTGGTTCTCAAGGAGGGAGTTGTACTCCTCCTGCATGGCGAATTCCTAAAAAGGATTTCCAACAGCCTCACCATAGGACTGTGGATCTGAAGACTGAACCAAGAAAAGATGCATGGGTGGCATCGATTCAGTGGTAGTGAGTGAAAGAGGAGGCTCCTCGAAATCATATCGAGTCCTCCTAGTATCAGTTGGATCCCCAACAAGATATCCTGCATCCTGAAGAGTAGTCTTGTCCCACTTGGGCCTCGACTCTGGCTCTGCATCTGCATCTGCATGCAATGGCTCTACATCTGATTGTACTGACTCTATATCTGGATCATTTGAATCCTCTGAATCAGAACTCTCATTTTAAGAAGAGTCGACATGTGTATGTTCATCATCTCTGACAGGTGGAAGATCAAAAGTGTCTATATGCATCTATTGAGGTACATGCGAGACACTTTCCTTGAATTGGAAACTCCACTCAATGATGAGCCGGTCCGAGGAAAGATCAATGAGTCTGTATCCCTTCACATCATCGGGGTATCCAACAAACATACACTCTATGCTCTGTGGATCAAGTGCCTTCCTCTTCTAAGAGGGAATCTTCGCCCATGCATGTGAACCGAAAATACAGAAGTGGGTCACTTCTGGTTTGAGGCTGCTCCAAGCCTTGTAGGGGGTCTTATCCTTGACAGATCTATGGAGAGATCTGTTTTGGATGTAGGTTACACAATTAAGTGATTCATCCCATAATCTCTGTGGAAGTGACTTTGCATGTAGCATGCAAGATGCCATCTCTTTTAGAGATCTATTTTTCCGCTCAACAACTCTATTTTTCTGTGGAGCATAAGGAACTGTGTGTTGCAACTGAATCCTAATCTCATGACAAATATTTGTATCTCATGGTTGACATACTCTCCCCCGTTATCTATTCAAAGGAATTTGATTTTCTTTCCTGACTGTGTCTCAACAAGGGCTTTGAAATCTTTGAGGTTCTGAAAGACCTCTGATTTTTGCATGAGAAAGAAAGTCCATGTGAAGCGTGAGAAATCATCAACAAAAACGAGAACTTACCTTGCTTTATTGGTTGATGGATGCGGAAAAGGGCCCATTAGATCACTATGGATGATATCTAAAGGAAAGGAAACCTTCTGAGTCTTTCCTTTGTCGAATTTCTCTTGAGGGTGTTTTCCAAGAACCCATCCCTCACAAATTCCTTTGGAGAAGTGGATGTCAGGTAGACCATCAACCAATATATGCTTTCTAAGATGTTGTATATATATGAAATTTAAATGCCCGAACCTTTTGTTCCATATCCTACTACTTTCATCAGCATGGGTAAGCATTAATGTAGAATTTGGTTCAATAAATTTAGAAAATGTGTAGAGTTTGGATTGATGATTTACCTCACCGATAGCAACCTTGGAATGGTTTTCACATCATAGATATCCACAACATTAGGTGTGAATATGAATCTCTTTTCAATGCCGGAGTTTGTCATCTAATATACAGAGAGAAGATTGATAGATAGTTTGGGAACATGTAGCACATTCAAGAAGCTCCCGTTTGTGAGTTCAATTCTTCCTTTAACAGTGACTTCGATCGGAGAGTCATCCCCCATCAGAATAGGAGGACCTTTGCATGCATCCAATGAAGAGTATAATTATTTTTTGGCTGCCATGTGGTGTGATGCTCCTGAATATACAATCCAAGAATTGAGAGCGGAGTTCATGGCAATCAAAGCATGGCTAGAATTGTCTTTCTTGGGATTTTGATCTTATGGATTCTTCTTCTTGGCATCCTCGGGGATGCGATCTCCAAGGTTGTTTTGTTGAAGTATTTGGTCCATTTTATCTATTTGTTTATGCATACATGTAGATTATGGATGGAATCATTTATGGGAGTAAGTGCATTTCTCCCATTTTCTTCCCTTTCCACCTTTGGATCCGGAGGCATCGTTGAAAGGTTTTGAGTACCCTTCCTTCTTTGGATTTGAATTTTATTTCCTTTTGTCTTTGTATTTATATTTCTGATTTGGATAATTTCTACCATATTGTACAACAAATGCATGTGCCTTTGGGCCTTTGATTTTTCCCATGTTCATAAGCTTGTTCTTCTCTTGTGTCAGAGTTTCAATAAAGACCTCAAGAGAGGGAATATTCCAGGTGCCTCCAGAGGTGAGCCTAACTAAATTAAATGTGGATACAAACATTGAGTATTCCGGACCAAGTTTGGAGAGAATGGTGAGAACCATTTGTTTCTCCTCCTTAGATTTATCAACTCTGCAAGCCTTGAGTTGCAACAACAAATCCTTATATTTGGTAAAGAAATCTTAGAGATTGTCAAAGGTTTTTGGATCCAAAGTCATCAATTCCACCTCAAGCATGTGTCCCCTCATCTCATTCGGTTTTTCAAAAATCCCTTCCATGGTGGTCCAGGCTTCATGGGGGGATTTACATGAGGATATGTGAAAGAGGAGTTTAGGAGAAATGAGACTGCAAATAGTTCCAAATGCTTCATCCATTCGATTTAGATACTTGGATTTTTATTTGGCTGACATGGGTTCAGTCTCTGTGTCCATGGTTAACCTGTACAATCCTCTTCCTTGAAGATGCACTATCATATTCTCTTTCCATGCAAAGAAATTGTATGGTGTAAGAATGCAATCTTTTGGAAATTCCATTTTTTCGTTGTCTTCAATCTTTGGTACCTGCAAAAAGAATCTGGTGTATCTTTTTCCTAGCAATCTGTCAGCTCTAATACCATGTAAATGTGTTGAACCTGTACAAAATAGATCTATCTAGAAAATGACATGCACAGTTTGCAGAGAAAATATGAGAAAAGAGAAGCATGAGAGAAAGAATGGAATAATTCTCATTAACCAAATGAATGAATGATAATTTACACATGATATACTTTGTATAACTCAACTAATGCGCATTGAAGGAGAAGAAAATTCACCATAGTGGTGGTCTAGAGTAATCTAGACACACACCAATAGTTACGGGAGTAAATTGCCACCTAGTCTAGTCTCTCAGGAAGTTACAGGAGTTAACTTCCACCTAGTCTGAGTTAATCAATCTCTTAGTATTTAGTTAACTGACTGAAACAAAGTGAATTGAGGAGGAGATCAGGGAATCATGAGTAATGTGCTAGTCTAGTGATGATCCCAAGGACAATGCGCATTAGTTGGTGATGATCCCAATGTTGCATGGTGATGATCCCAATGTGGCATCTAGACTCCACTCAACTGATCAAACTAAAGTGTGAACTGAAGATAATATTCTTCGAGAGGAATATTCTCCCTAGACTATAGGAGACTAAATAATGACTAGTAAACATAGGGAAAACCTTAGGAAAAATAATTCCAAGGTGTGTGTGAATTATCTCCAACATATTTCACTTGGATGCCCAATTTCTATCCTCTGAATTCTAAATTTGGTCCATCTCTCATGGAGGAACATTGCATAAATCCTAGAAGGATCTCTATAAGACAATGCTTGTAAATCTAGACCATAAACATGTTACTCTTGATGTTGGATATATGCTAATTGTTCCTTATAACTTTTAATATTATCCTTCGATTTTTCTTCCTGGGAAATGTACATACCAAACCACTTTTCTTTTAGACATTGGATAGAATATCGATGATTTCTTTGTCAATGATTTCCAGATAAAATGTTTCATCCTTATTCCTCTAGTTGGGTGGGTTAGGTTTTACTTGCAAAAATGCATAAGTATTAACCATGATGTCATCTATAATGGAACTAATGAATTGATCAACATTTGAGAGAGGATCACCTTATTTTTCTGTAGAGTATTCAACTAGTGTATCTTCAATAATCTCAATTGAGACATTGTCAAGGTCCTCAACTAATATATTTTCAGGGTCCTCTATATTTTCATGATTCTCAGGTTCTTCTATAGCCTCATGGTTCTTAATGGATATATCATAGAAGTTTGGTGTATTTTTAGAGTCAATAAGTCCCAAGAGAACATCGATATCCAAAGCTTGAGTTCTATATTTGGCAAGCTTCCTTTTTAATTTCAGATTTTGCAATTTCAGATTTTCAATTAACTTGAGAAACTTCAAATAGGATGCCCTTTTGTGCCAATAATGTTTACAAATTTTGGGCATTGGGATCTTACCTTTGTGTTTGTGAATACCCTTGCTAGAGGACCCATGTAATGATTTTGTGGATTGCTATGGGATTGTCTCCATTTGAGCATCATCATCCATTGAAAATAGTGGTTCAAGTATTGGTGAATGAGGATAATCATCCATTTCTCTCTCATCATCTGGTGCAAGGGTTTCAACCCCTTCAATATGTTTTGATTTTGTTTCCGTAGCATAATGTATATCTTTCTTTGAGACAGGGTTCCAATTCTATCAGATTCTGAATCCATAGCAACGTTCACTGTGGGTGTTGAGTTCTTCTCAATTTTTACTTCTCTGAATTTGATGAACTGGGGGAGGTAACACTCTTTCCCTGGACTCGTGAATTATCACTCTTATTGTCAAAAACATGTCCCGGGTCCATCCCTTCTTTTCCATCTCTGCAATAATAAGTATTTTGACAAGGACGCCATGGTGATATAGACCATTTTTAGGTTCTAGTATTCTTTGAACTATTGTAGCCATCTTTGAGAGGATTTTTAGGAGAAAGAAGGGGAGTTTAATGTACTATTTTTTAGGTGGAGTATATGTCTAATATGGTAGTGAAAAACCATGATAAACCACTCCTCACGTGTAATGAAATTTTGAATGAAGAATACTACCTCCTTCCATGGCAAAGTAAGATGACTTCGCGACACCTCTTTTCGGAAGTCTTGGACTCAAACTGGCTGGCATTAAAATTGTCGCCAATTTTCTGGTGGGAGTTTTACGTTCTTTGACCGATACTCCCTTTGCCTTTGTAACCTTGTAGCCTCGGCAATGGTTTTCTCAGTCACCACCAACTTTAACCTGTGCACCTTAGCCTTGGTTCCATTAAGTGATTGGGAGAATTCTAGAGTTATATGTCGGTCGCTAGCTTGGAAACATTAGAATAAAATATAGCCACCTTGACTGAGAAAATATATATATGGCCTTTGAATCGGCTGCCAAAATTTCAATTTTATCGGGCTCCTCTTGTTTGGCACTGCCGTGCATGGTATCTGTTTTCTTGTAATTAGACCAGGGGAAGGATACACTATGCTTAATCAACATTCCATCAATAGAGGCCCGATCAATTTAGGTTGTAGAATGACATGGATGGTAGGGTGATAGGTATAAATGAGGGGAGGAAGGATGGGAGTGACTTGTAATGATGTTCTAGCTACAGAATTATAGTTGTAAAGATGTCCCAACTTATAATTTCTCTGCTACAAAATTATAATCTCATCAGTTATGATGCTAGATATAGGATTTTGAAAATATATGAGTTCAATATCTTTGGATGATGGATGGAGTGAGGTCGATATTTCATACTAGGAATAACCTTCAACTTATAATATGCATGAAGTACATACTATAATATGCATGAAGTACGAATTAGTTTTCAAGAAAATTCTATCCAATTGTGCCTCATAAAGGTTTTTACAATTCGAGTTATTTTAATCCAAGTGATATCGACTAAATCTTAGTTTTCTAATATCACGAGGTCTAGTAATGTTTGAGACAGGTTTTTGCCACTAAATTTATTACTTTTTCCAACAAAAAGAAGCAATCAAAAGGAGGTAGGTATTGGTGGCATAACCACCCTACTTACAACTTATAAGTGTGCTTGCTTGATTAATTTTTGGATGGAATCCTTCTTAGATATCAGCTTCCGGTGCAACCTCAATTGATGACCATTGGCCATGATGGGGGTTTTATCTTCATCAATAGTGTGAAAATTCATGGAACTATTTTCATAGACTATGTCAATATTGTATGGTCCCATCCAATGAGTGCAAAATTTAAGCTTGAAATCCTTGTACCAGGAATCAAATAGGAGGGCCCAATCACCTTGTTTGAATTTATTTTTCTTAATGAATCTTTTATGCCTCTTAACTCTTTGTTGTTGGATGAGAGAGTTTCATTGCAAGGAATTTTGATGAATTTCATCAAGTTCATTGATCTGACTCAATCAATGTTGTTGTGTTTCTGAGAGGTCCAACCCCACTTGTAATGAAATTCTTAATGTCGTGACTTTGAATTGTACCATGAGAACTACATTCTTACCATACACAAGCTCATAAGGAGTGAAGCATGTGGTATTTCTCTAGGTGGTTTGATAATCCTAAATAGATTATGGAAGCATGTCATCCCAATCCTTGTGATGTTGTTGTGTTGTTTTGGACATTATGGCCACTAAAATCTTGTTTGTTACCCCCACCTGTCCATTTTCTTGTGGATGGTATAAAGTGGACATCCAGTGTTTGATCTTGAATTACTGGGTGATGGTCCAAATGAGTTGGTAAGTGAACTAGGTTCCCTAGTTAGTAACAATTTCTCAGGGAACCCCAAAAAGAATAAAAAAATCTTCATAAAGGAAGTCAAGTATTTCTTTCTCAGTGTATTTAGAAAGAACCTTGGCTTCAACCCACTTGGTTACATAGTTAGTGCATAACAAGATATACACTTTATGTCTTGAAGGTTGGTTGATTGGACCTAAAAAATCAAGAGCCCATTTTTCAAATGGTTCTGCCAAGACCCGAGATTGTAGTGGCATTTCATTGGACTAGACTACTTGACCCATTCACTAATAGTTGTCACAACTTATGGCATATTTCTTATCATCCCTGGAGATAGTACGTCGATAGTATCCTATATGTAATAATTTGTTCACAGTGCTTTTACTAGTGAAATTTCCTCCACGCGGTTCATCATGGTAAGCTTTTAGGATGCCATAGATCTCATATTTTCAAAGATCCCTTTACTTACAATAATCTTGGTACTTCCTTAAGAATTTCTTCCTCATTTCTTCCCATGTGTAAATAATATTCCCTCCAAACCCCATGAACTAGCAAAGTGTTTCTTCCTTTAGGGTGGTTGGGAATAACTTAAGCTTTTGGGAATCATAGGAGTAGTCATAACTTTTCCAGAGGACAACAAACTTAAAGATGAGCGTGTTTGAAACTTCTCTAGGTAGGCCACAAAATTTAGGCAAATCAGAAGGTGGGGTGTTTTTCATTTGAACCATGCAATCCGAGGCTTGGATAGGGAATTCAAATGTAATAGCTTCCTTCAAGTTAGAACATTCTTTTTCATCAACCATGTTTAACATATCTTTTCTCCAAAACACCACAGATTTGAGAGAATTGATAGGGAAGTCTGGCTCTTGAATAGGTTTCTCTTGATAATCCAAAGCCTCTTGCATATCAATAGACTTTGTGCCTGAAGAGCTTATGACAACATGAGTTGTAGAATCAACTTAGGGCTGACTAGCTATTGTATTGGATGCAACTTGTTCAATAGGGGAATTATTTTGAGATTCGGGAATACCCTCTGGGTCTCCTTCTACAAGTGTTGTTAATATGGGTGGCTCCTACTGCACCACGAAAGCATCCACGATCATCTCTAATTCTTCTCATGCATCCTAGTAACACCTAATGCATAACACTTGAATGGAAGTTGGAAAAGGCCTAGTCGATAATCCCCCTAGCTAATCCCCTATCCTAGTTTTCTATTTCCTAAATCAATATAAAACATGTATCTAAATTATTGAGTGTCTCCTCGGGAACAACACCAAAAATGAGAGTGTTTTTGTGTGTTTCAAATTCAATCAAGAACACTTGTACATTTGTTTATGTGCTTGTGAAACACAACATACTATTTGTACAAAACAAAACACTTATATTGACTAATACTGCTAATATGTAATGAATTGTATGAAAAAAAAAGCTATCTTTATCTAATGACAAGAAAATATATCTCCTATAAGATTTCTAAACTAGATAATAAAGGAAAACTAAAAGATAACACAAGTAAAAATGATATACCAAACACTTAATCTACTATTCAATGTGCTTAACAATTTTAATCCTTGATTAGTTTGTGGCTACTTCAACTAAATGTTAATAAAGACACATATCACAGAGTCCATTCATCCATACAACATCTATTTCTTAAAAAAACTAGATCTAGGTTAAAACTTTGTCAGTCATATTTTTCCACAGTCCAAAACCATAAAAGTTTCTTCAAATACCACCATTACAACTGAAAATGTTCTAATATAATACTGAAAGAAATGAAAAAGGGAAAATGACAACAGTGATACCTCATGAGTGGGACCTGCCTCAAGAAGTCCAGGATGTCTATGATCTAAAATAAACTACTAATGTGCTTTGGAGATGGAAAAAACCCAAACTCTTTGTATTAATAAAAATATCAGTTTTTACAGTGCGTGCATAGTCTCCAGATAATCTTGAGTACAGAGTTTCACATATATGTATAGGGTTTGGCTCATGCCAATTTTAGAATTCTCAACAAAAGCATCCCTGATCCTAAACAAGTTGAAATGATAACAACTAATTGCAGAACAAGTTTATGAAGCATCCCCTTATTCATACTACGTGTCGAGACTAGAAAAAAATTGTGATTGCGCCTTCTTTACTCTTGGATATTGACTGTTGTAAGTTGTCTGAGACACAACTTTGTAGATGCCAAGACACAACCTTGAAATCACGCTGGAGGTAAATATTGCCTTGTAGATGCCGAGACACGACCATGGAATCACGCTAAGAGGTAAGTACACTATTAATCCATGTTTGTTTAAACATTAAAACGTCAACCAAAACTCCCTCGAATCATGTCAAGGCCATTCCAGGGTTGCCTTTTTCAGGTACTTTGTTTCCAGACAGGCTGGTTACTTAAGATTCTCATTGTCTATCGTGCCTCCCATGCGTAGATCAAAATATCCTATGATAAATCTTCGCAAAACATTATGCTCAGCGCTCCTATGATCAAAATAGGCATCTGCAATCTTTTTCACAAGGTTTTAGCATGTAATAAAAGTACCAAACCCCATGGGATAGCATAATTGGTGAGATACGAGGAGGTCAGTTTTCAAGCGGTTTAGCATCCTTACCATCCACAAAAATGAGGAAGTATTGGTGAGCTTTGTGAAATAAACATTTCATAAAATGAGTATGAGCTTAAGAGGATAAATGGTTAATAAAAATAGTATAGATAGGAAAAATGTCTATCAGTACACTCTTCCATGTAGTCTTTTGTATGTAGTTTGTCACAAAATTTTAAGCAAAATCATTTGCTTTCACAAAAACAAAAAAACCAATTATAGGAGAATAAGTGTATTGTATGTTTCCCAATAAGACAACATATTCTATGTAAAGAGTAAACATGAATTTGCAATAACAATGACATTACCTCAATATTTATTTCATTTATTTAACATTTGTTATATCTTCAACTCACAACAAGTGATAATGTCGACATCATCCACTAACTTGAGCTAAGGTGTTGTTATTTGAGTTGAATATGGTAGGATTCAATGACATCATTTGTTTTTGTAGTTTGAATGTAAAAGTTCTTGGATATGCATTGACCACATACTCGCAACATTTCAATTGATGGATTATAATCACCATTATTATATCTTATTAATATCAAAATAATCTTTGTGATTATGTTACTTAGTTGTGACTTTCATTGATCTTTGAAATATTGTATGAAATCAGTTTCCTCTAAGAAGTCATAATAAAATATTCACATTTGTTTACAACATCCTCAAGTGATAATGGTAAATGCATTATAATCCATAGGAACTTGAACATATTTATTTGTTTTTTAGTGTTCTGAACATATTTGATGAATTTCTTAATCCAACATTAGCGTACATACCAAATGTACAGAATTATTGAAGAGTAAAAAAACATCAAACAAGATGAATGTGCCTTGAATATTTCGTTGAAATAACATCATCAATAAAGAGAAAACAAAATCAAGGAGGAAAAGAAAAAGAGAGAATTGAACAACATTATATTGTCATGATCTATGTGAGTGCATCATCAACAAGCAATGATGAAGGTTACCATGTAGGTAAGAAAGAAAAAATATGTTGTCAAAATGCATGCAAGCACATCACAATTGTCTCACGTCTTGCGTTATTCAATATGACCCAAGTGACAAGAATGCCATCTTGATGTGCATTGAAAACCAAAATGGTGTATAAAGGATATTTTGATGGGACAAAGAGTTTAATAAATACATATTATATTGGAATAACACCAACATATAATAATCTTGTCCATGGAAATAACACCTACATAAATGAAAAATACCTTGAATCTATTGGTACTAAACATTGAATCCATTGCAAGGACATTGCTACGTCTATGCCTAACAATCTACTCCACTTCCTACCTTGTCATTATGTCCATGCCTAACAATCTATTCCACTTGCCACCTTGCCATTATGCCTAGCATGAAAGGTCCCTGATTTAGTACAAACATGTCCATCTTGTTCCTTTCCACCCGATATTGGACATTGAGGGAGATGTTCTCATGAATCTAACATTGTAGAGCAATAAAAAAATTTGGGATTGGAGATGTCTCTTTTTGTAAGAAATGCATCCTTTCCCATTGTGTTTGAAGTCTTGTCAATGCATTATCTAGTGAACTCTAACACAGGCCACATGGTTTAATGCAAGTCGAGAAAGTAGTAGACAACTAAGGAGTTGGCACAACAACCACTTAGATGAGGTGACTCAGATCATTAAGATGACACTCTTACTTGACAATCTTTATCATCACCATATTTATGTTGTTTACCCTTTAATCTTTCCATTATATGTATTCATTATTGCATTAAACCATTTGTGTCTTCCTTTATTCACGTAACATTTAGTCATAGTCTACCACATATGAATTCTTGCTAAGAATCCACTTTCCATTGTGATTTATCTAATTTTTTGGCGATTTGATAAACTTTGGAGGATTGTAAAGAAAATTGAAAACTCACCATTAGTTTATTTCAAAGGATAAAAAAACATGGAGAGAGACACAATCATAAATGTGTCTACATATGGGCTATGTCCCTAGTTTTAGTTACAATGGTGCAATTACAACAAAACTACATTTAGTTACAATAGTGCAACTACAATAAAACTACATTTCATTAGATGAGCACATCCAAGGCACAATATTCTAATAATAACTAACATGAACTACTATCCCCCAAGTGGACCCAAACAACTTGGAACAAATTGGGATGCAACTTACAACTTCCATTGTGGGATTCCAATAGCTTATCATTTGAATATATGTTTCTTTAACATGGAAGGATATATTTGAACTTTGCACCTATTACATGCGAAAGCAAAGACTATCAATAGATGAAGGGGTAATAGTCATTAAACTACAAGTATTTAGAAGTACACTATCATTACTCATTAAAAAAAAGCATAAAAACCCTAACTATAAGCATTACTAGACAAATTCAATTATTTGAATGCAACCAACCTATAGTTGTAGAGAAGCCAAGAAGCATTCTACAAACTTAAGCCTATTACTAAATAATTAGGTACTTCTCATTTAAATTTAAGAATTAATAAACCAATAAATCGAAGATGCACACCTCATACTTCCACTAGATCTTATAAAGATAATATGCTCCTCGAATAGGCAAACCATCCTTCACAACTTTGACTCGACTCTTCCAACATAAGATAAACTTGTATTCCCCTTTTATCCTCTTGTTTTTATTCTCTTCTTTTTAGAAGTGTGTAACAAAAATAAAATTGATATCTAATTTCTAATATTAAACTAGTGTATATCCATCTATCAAGAACAGAGAGGGATCAAATTTCTTAGGGTGTTTTTTATCATTTAGTTCCATGTTATTTATTAATTCCTTCATACTAAATGATTAAAAAAAAGTACACCTTCAGAAATTTGATCCCTCTCCATGCTTGATAGATTCGGATTTAAGATGGATCTATGTCAATTTAATTTTTTAGATGTTGTCATGTACATATGTAGTTATTTATTTTTTATTTAATTTTTTTGTTGTTGTAACTTAATGTTGTCATGTACATATGTAGTTATTTATTTTTTATTTAATTTTTTTGTTGTTGTAACTTAATGTTAATGTTACTTGACAACATCTCACAACATCTCCCCAACAACTAATGCAAAAAGTTGAAAAAAAAATTGAATTAAATTAACATAAATCCATTTTAACTTTGATTTTTTGAAGCCATGAAAAGTTAAGATAAATATACACTATTAATATAACAATACATTGTGAGACTTTATTCCTATCCAATCCCTTTTAGGTTGATAGCATGCTCTCACCAATTACACTATAAGAATGGTTAGCTTGATTTACTTTGCATCACTAATTATTTGGTAATCTTCATAATAGTTTCCTCTCTAGCAATATGTGACATGAATTTCCCAAAATGGTTGAATTGGCGAAAGCTATAGAGGCTTAACCCTTTATGTTTGAAAAGAAGATGCAACCAACAAATGCAAATGTCTAAAACTGATTTTGAGAATCCTCTTATACTAACAAAATATCTTTTAGCCTCGCTAAGCATTGTCCAAATCTTGAGCCTCACCAAGCAATGTGCATTCCCCAAACCATGGTAGATGATATGCATCCCCTTAATCTAACAAAATCTCACTCTTGGGCTTCGCCAAGCAATGTGTATTCCCCAAGCCATGGTAGATGATTTGCATCCCATTAGAGCAATCTCACTCTTGGGCCTCACCAAGCAATGTGTATTCACCAGGCCATGATAGATGATGTGAACAAGCGTAAGGATTCCATTTTGAGCTTTCAAATCTCACCTCTCAACCAAAATAAAAAAAACAATTTGATTGATAAGTGGCACTTAACAATATGGTAAACTTCTCAATCCAAATTTTAAAATGTGGGCGCATGCCTCTCGAGCCATGCTTATATTGTGGTTACTTAATAGTCACCCTTTAATTTGGGCTCTAACCTTGGGAATCTTTGGGAATCTCAAAATCTAAAAGGTTTACAATGTTCAAATTAACTTGAATAGTTGTTCTAAGGGAGGTATTTAATAGCCCAAATGTATTTGATGGCTTCTCAAAGGATTTACCACTCATCCACATCATTTACAACAACCCACATCTCCAAATGCATTTCAACTTTGTATAAAAAATTTCTGGACGTGGGTGTCACCTGTCTCCTACCAGGAACGCATGGACATGCTTATTGACCTCAATCCAGCTACATCCAGGAGTCTTTTTTATGCCTCTGTCTTTCATCATTTTCCTCATCTCTTCAATCCCATTCCACCTGCCAGCGACAGCATAAATGTTTGAAAGAAGCACATAAGGTGCAGCGTTTTGGGGGTCTAACTCAAAAACCTGTCCTGCCACAGATTCTGCAAGTTCTATATTGTTATGCACTCTGCAAGCACCAAGCAAACAGATCCACACAATGGCGTCAGGTTTTACTGGCATTTTATTAATAAAATCCCATGCTTCATGCAGATGCCCAGAACGGCCAAGGAGGTCAACCATGCACCTATAGTGCTCCATTGTGGGTATGATATGATAGCATTCACTCATGGAATTGAAGTGTTTATAGCCTTCAACAACTAGACCTGCATGGCTACAAGCAGACAAAACACTCACAAAAGTGACATCATCAGGGTTCATTCCTGAGTTTTTCATTTGTTGAAAGAGTTCAAGAGCTTCCTTGACACAGCCGTGCATTGCATATGCTGCAATCATGGTTGTCCAGGAGACAATATTTCTTTGCAGCATTTCGTCAAACAACTCCTGTGCCTGCTGTACTCTCCCACATTTCGCATACATGTCTATCAAGGCATTTGCCACAAATACATCATTCTGAAACCCACTCCTGATTACCTTTTCATGTATCTCCATACCCTTTTGCAGAGCTGCCAAGGTGGCACATGCAGGGAGGATACTAGCAAAAGTTTTTGCATCAGGGTTCACACCTGCCAATTGCATTTGATGAAAAACCGTCAGGCCCTCTTCACTGTGCCCATTCTGTGCAAGTCCTGCAATCATGGCATTCCATGAGACACGGGTTCGTTGAGGCATCTCTTCAAACAGTTTGAGAGCTTCTTCAACAAGTCCATTCTGCACAAATCCCGTGACCATCCCAGTCCATGATACCACATTTCTCTGAGGCATCTCATGAAACAGCCTAATGGCTTCATCAACAAACCCATTTTGTGCATATCCTGCAATCATCGCATTCCACGAGACAACATCTCTCTCGTGCATTTCATCAAACATATCGCGAGCCTTATCTATACTCCCACATTTTGCATACATGTCTATCAGGGCATTCACGACAACAACATCACAATGAAATCCACTTTCTACAATCTGTTTGTGAATCTCCAGCCCTTCTTCAATAAACCCCAAGTTGGCACAAGCGCAAAGAACGCTAGCAAAGGTAAAGTGATTCGGCTTTACACCCCCCACCATATTCATTAGGTTAAACATCCTCAAGGCCTCCACGGCAGGTCCATGCCTTGAATAGGCTGATATAATCACAGTCCATGAAACAACATTTCGTTCAGGGATTTTGTCAAACAGTTCATGGGCTTTCTGCATCCTTCCGCATTTAGCATACTTATCCACAAGGGCATTCATCACACAGACATGAGAATGAAATCCAGTCCTCACAATCTTTTCATGGACTTGTTCCAGAGAAGCCAAGTTAGCACACGCTGGAAGAACACCGGCAAATGTGAAGTGATTGGGTTCGATTCCCGTCACCTGCATTTCATTGAAAAGCCACAATGCCTCCTCGGCATGCCCGTTCTTTGCATAGGCTGCAATCATCACAGTCCACGAGCAAACATCTCGTTCAGGCATTTGATCGAACACTCTACGCGCATCCATCACATTCTTGCACTTTACATACATGTTGATGAGTGTATTTTCCACGGCTTTCTCACCCACAAAACCCCTTATCCTGATGTAAGCGTGCACTCGTTTTCCTTCTGTCAATGCTTTCTTCCTCACACAGCCCTGCAGGAGATGAATATATATAGAAGGCTCCACATCGCAGTCTGTAACATGCAAAACTTGCAGCGCTTCCTTCAGACGGCCCTGCACACAGAGTGCATTAACGTGATCAGCAGAAACGATGTTGGCAATGGTTTGTGATCTGGGAATCACAGTTTTGGCGTGAAGGTGTAATACTTGCCCAGTAAACAATACCATCATCTGCATTTGTTTCTTCTGTTTGCTTAAACTTACAGGTAGTCTCATCTCTGTTGCTTATTTTTATTTGCGAAAACGCCATGTTATTTTTGTTTCAAAAATTCTTAGATTTGTTCATGTCTGCCAAAATGCCCATGTTATTATTTCTTCAAAAATTCCTAGATTTGTTCATGTCTACCGAATGCACAGTTCTACTTTAAAAAGAAAACATCCGATTGGACTGAAACTCCAGAATGCCCTCCATGTTCTATGATCACGGTTCAAAGGTTACTTTGATATTTTATAGACGGAAAGAAGGCAACGAGATTTTATAGTACTTATTACAATGCCAAAAGAATGGGGTTCATCAACCCCCACTCTGTATCCCGTATTATCCAACGAGCTCGATTCACTGCCCAGAAATTTCAACAGGTCTCTGGACCATGCTTGAAGAGAGAGAGATCACCATGTTGTTGCCCGGTGACTAGTCTACCTAATAAACAATCCAAGGAAAAACTAAAAATACTAACATTTTTTTTTTAATCTAGGGGAATTGGTAACTCGCAAGAATTAATTAGGCAAGGCCCAAGCCCAAGGGATCGGATAATGTCCCTATTCACTCTTGCGAGATCAGTGATCAAGAAATTTGCCTTAGCCTTCATTGTCCCCTCCGCCTTGCATCGATTCAACACTTGGTTTTAGGTATTTAAAAGAGGTTCCATTTCTATTGGTTTTCTTTAATACTATTTATGTTATTGGGATTGGACACAATTGTTTTTTAGGTATGTTGATAGTTCCTTAGGTGGTCTAGACTCTAGTGTGGTGGTTCCCTTGGCTTGAAGTGATTCTTTTAGTTGAAGGTGGCATTTGTCTTGACTTTGTTGCTTACCTTGTTGGGGTTCTAGTATACTCTTAACTTTTCCTATGAACATGGTCCACAAGTGTTGTTTCTACTACCTAGATGAAGAGCTTTGAGGTCTATGGAAAGCCATTCAACAACATGAAGAAAGATATTGCAGAAATTCAAAGTGATGTCCCCTAGTCAACTCTAGTAGCCCACAAGTGGAATGCCCAATTGGAGTCTATAGTGTCTAAGGAAATTAAGAAGAGGGAGGCCTTTAATATGGATACAAGGGAGTAGCTCTTGGCCCTACTCTAGTGGTAACCAGAGCCTTGGACATCTATGAGCTCTTATTGTATGAAAATTATGGAAACAGATGTTACCTTGATTCCAATTTAGGACATCTTGGTTCATCTCTCCACCTTTATAATCTTCTCCCCTCAAGACTTGATTCCTCCGATTCCTTCCCTACATGACTTGATCACATCAAAAGGATCTCAAATAGATGGGGATTATGTCCCTATTCACTCAAGGTGAGTGATCAAGTGGTTTTCTCTAGCCTTCATTGTCACCTTGAATGGAAGTTTCACGGCCTTACGTCAATTCAACACTTGGTTTTAGGTATTTAGGATATTTTTGTAGGTTCCATTTTTATCAGTCTTCCTTCATGCTACTTGAGTTATTGGAATTGGTCATAGGCAATTTTGTAGGTCCATTGCTGATCCACTGGATCTTTTAATGACTTATGGTTGAGTTTTAATTTTGTATGCGTTAATTAACCATTTGAGAAACTTAGTGAAAGAATGAGGAAATAAGAGGAATTATGACAACCATATACACATATGCAGATCTGAAATGAAAGAATAAACAGCAAACCATAACACGCAGATTGATAACGGAGTTCGGCACAATTTTGCCTGCGTCTCCGGGCCTTTTCTCTGTGAGGGAGGCTTCTTTATTTCTGTTCGAAATCTCAAAGGTACATCACTGCTATGCCAAATGGCTACAAGACTGATCTGGTCATGTTCGCCCAGATCTCTAGAACCATGCGCAGAAAACGACACGCAAAACGGACGTCCAGAGCTCCCAGAAATGGTCCGACAGCGTCTCCTCCTCAACTGGCTTTGGCTTGGCTTTTCCTCAGCGTCATTCTGCTCTGAATGCCCTCAAAGCTATCCCCATGGCTTCAAACAAGCCTTGGTTATATAGCTGGGAAAGTTGGCTGCTCATCCCCAAGTTCCTCCCAAAAATTAGGCTCTAAAAATGCCCAATAACTCCCAAAATAGGCTTAATTACATTAAAAATGGGCTAAACATTGTTAAAAACCCAAAAAGTGGTTAAAAAACCCACTTTATAACTATATTATAGTTGAAATTCGCATAAGCCCCCCGAGCTCTGGCGCACGCCCCTTTTTTCGGTCATATGGCATATTCATATGGCCGAGCGCTAGCCCTTGGGCTATGCGTTGGCCCCCTTTTGCACTCGGCTCTTGGTCCTATTGGCGCGAACATACACCCACGCTAAACGGTTATAACCGCACACATTTGTTTCGGCTCCGACTATGGTCGCATGGTGTAAACATGGGACCACGACCCACCGTTCAAAACTCCCGCACGGTTAACATTGCAATGGTCATGTGATATAAAAACCGTGGGTTATAACATTGGTATTACCCCCCGCGCGCTCTGTGCATACACATAAAACGGGGTCACATGTAATACAATGAACCAATGGCTACGGGTTGGGGCTAAGCCCCGACCCCCCACCCTCGCGCCAAATACAATATGTCAAATTTAAATACATTCAAACATATATATAAAACAAGAACCAACTCGTGGTCCGTTGGTCGGAGGCTCGTTGCGAAGGCGCTAAGTGGTAGGGGAGGTCCGGGGGTCGAACCCCGCGGACTCCAACAATTTTACATAAAACCCATTAACCAAACAATGAGTGACACGTGGCACCCTCGGATTGGGCCACGTGTCCTCATACTATTGGTCACCAAGGAACACGTGTCAGCTCCAGATTCAACAACTGTCAACCAACCAACATATGCCGCGTGTCCATCGCTGATTCGCCCACGTCACTTGCCACTTGTCAACCGTGCCACGTCATCGTACGGTCCCCACGTTAGATGCTGACGTCATCCGTGCCACGTGTCAGTCGCCTATTGGTCCACGTCAATTCGCCGCGTCAGCTTCCGTACGGTCCAGTCAACCCTGCCACGTCATCTCCGTACTGTCTCGATCATCCTGCCACGTCAGCTGCTGACGTCACCCGTGCCACATGTCACCCTTTCAGTGGTGACACATGTCACCTCGGGATTGGTCCAGTCGTGCGCCAAAAAGTCCAAATCTACCTGCCACATGGCACTCCCTGGAGCTGCCACGTGTCACCTGTATGGACCTGCCACATGTCATCTGTATGGACCTGCCACGTCAGCGTACAGACTGTACGGACTGCACAACCAGCAAATTTTTTTGCCTGTTTGCCTTATCGGACAGAATGTGATATCTTCTTCATACAGACTCCGTTTGACAAAGTAAATATACCACCGGAATCAGGAAGACGAGACGAACGCAATGGCATAGGTTTCGTAGGATTCCGAGCACTTTCATTTTTGAACATTTTTCAAGCCCTGTCAGGCTTCTGAATCCGATTTCGGATCAATTGCTAGCTCCTTCGATGATCTAAACTTTGGTATGGTGGATCCCTTTCCTTGGAGGTAATTCTTTTGGCTCAAGGTGGTGTTTATCTTGACTTTGCTACTTGCCTTGCAGGGGTTCTAGTCTACTCTTGGATTTCCCTATGAAGATGGTGCACAAGTCTTATTTTTGCTACCTAGATGAGGAGCTTCAAGGTCTATGGAAAATCGTTCAACGATGTGAAAAATATATTGGAGAAACTCAAAGTGATGTCCCCTGTTTAGATCTAGTAGCCCATAAGTGGAAAACCCAATTGGAGTCAATAGTTGTTATAATGTCATTTGACACCACCTATGCTCATGACGACTCATTGGCCTCAATTACATCCCTTTCCCTATTTGCAGGAGAAAAACCCCCATTTTTCTCCCTAAAAACATCTTAAAAAATCTCATTTTTTAAGATGTACTCCACCCCCCTTAAAGAAACTCACATACATACACGCCTTGCTAGTTAGCAACCCGCATACATGTTTAATTGGCTCAAAAAAATAATAAGTCCTGATATTTCGAGCAGAGTTGATGAGCTCCCTAGGTTCTCGACCTCCTATAGCATGTTCATAACTACTCCAATTGTCAAAAGGGAGTATAAAAGAGAGCCTTGGGATGGAGGAAAAATGATATTAAATGGATGCAACCTTATCCTAGTAGCTTCCTTATAGCCCTGCAAGCCCCTAATTCCCTATTTTTTGGAGATTGTCTTCACCCTTGAAAACCTTCATTTTCAGGATTTGTGTTTCCTTTTATCTTTCCAGGAAAAAATCCATTGCTTCCTTGGACCCGTTGGAACGCAAAACTTCAGAGGTAGATCTTATAATCTCAGGCCTTGGGTGGAACTTTGAGCCTAGTTTCAGGATCGTTTCGCTGTAGTTACAAGTTGTAGCCAACCCCTTTTTTTGTTATCAATAAAAGAACTCTCATTCTCATCCACTTTTCTTTGTTAATTCATGTTTTTGATGAGATTATGTGTATCTTATTTTGAATCTAACATAGAAAGTGCATTGATTATATTTAGTTAGTTAGCAGATAACTACTTTTTTGTAGTTGCATAGTTCTTTGTTTGTAGGACTTTTAGAATATTGTTGTGAAGGAGTTCTGGAGCAGAAGCCCTTAAGCGGGATCGACTTCAAACGATAGGGTCTGGGTATGTTCTCTTTCCTTTCTTCTGAAAGTTAGTTATTGTAGGTAGTTACTTTCAATTAACTGCTTAATTAAAGTTCGAGAGAAATCTTTTAGGGCACTGCTTTGTTGTGGCCCATGACCCAAAGTCATAGGACTTAGATTTCTATAACAAAATTGGCAACCATGCTGGAGATTCTCCCTTTTGGGGTTGTTAGGGGTGTTTGTTTTTTGCATTTCTTTTGAAACTTTTTCTTTGCTTTAAATCTTTATTTAGCATTCTTTGAATTTCTACAATTTTTCTTGAGTCTTTAAGACCTTTCTCTCTCAATTAGAGAGGTTTTTATAGGGTGTACACAATTTTCTTTTAGTACAGTCGCATACATACGTGACTTTCCCTAAATAGAGTTGTGTACATACTCTACTTGTTGCTTAGACAGTTACATACATGTTCTGAGTTGGATTTTTTTTTACTTTTTCCAGATGACTGGAAGTTGGGGTTGTGACACCATAGGGTCTTCTTGGGCCCTACTAAGTCTTTGGAGATTGATTTTTGGTTTCAGAAATTGTTTCTTTCATTCTTGACTTTGCTCTTTGTTTTCCAATGTTTTTTGGATTTCTTTTGGTCTCTCTGTTGCATTTTGGGTTTCGGGCTTTATACCAACATTTTAAAAGTTTTTCTAATTGTATACGAGATTTCCTTTGAAAATAGATGCCTACATACACAATTTTTACATAGGAGTAAATCACGTACATACACTGAAAACAACACGTAAGTGTTGGGTCATGTACACGACCTGTAGAAGACCAAAGCACATACACACATGCCCTATATAAAGCCAAACTGCATACATACGCACCCTATAGAAGAAATATTTGTGTACATACTTCATACATGCTCCCTACAGTGATATAGGGCTCGTACATACACGACCTACAATGGATATAGTCACGTACACCTCCATAAAAGTGACTTTTTTGCTTGTTTTTCAGCGTTTTTGAAGCCCCGTTTCAATTAGTTTGGGGGTGTTTTTTGGGGAGTTTGGTCCCGAAAGTTTTTGTGACATATAGTAAGTTGGTAAGGCCTTAAATTTTATTGGAAAACAAAGTTTTTTTATTCATATTTGTCTCCCTTTTATCCCTTGGATTGCATCAGTATAATACTAGTTTTGTTCTCAAGATCTTGGTTTTGTGGTCGCTGTTCTGGTCATGTTTGAAACTTGAGTTTGTATTTGAGTTCAAAACTTTTCTTTCGTGCTTTCCTTCGTTTTTAAAACATAAAAGGACAAAGTCTTATTTCTTTTAGCATCTTTTGTTAATTTTTTCTTTGGTAGAAAGGAGAAGAAAAAACAAAAAAAACCTAGTTTTCTGCTAGTTAGGTCTCTTTCTTTCTTTGTATTGTTTTGCATTGTTATTTGAAAAAGAAAAATATATTAGCATAGGATTTTATTTTCTTCTCATCATGAAATCATTTCAAAGGAAAAATAATAAATAACATCCTTGTGTTTGCTTCTTTTTCTTTTCTCAAAAGGTTTCATTGTGCATTTTGTCAGATAGAGAAAATATTGCATTTCAAGGTTTGAAAGTTTGTTCATGAATTTTTTCTTTTTTGAAACTTTTTTTCATTGAAGAATTAGTGTAAAGTTCTCTTTGTCAGTGTTCTTATATGTTTATTTTTTGCAAGAGTCTCAAACAATATCAATTTCACTTCCATATCCTTTGAGTAAAAACAACCAATAAAATGAACACTAAACTTAAAATTTACTAGACTTTGTTTCTAGGGTTCATAAACAAGTTTAGGGTTAGGGCCTTGGATTAGGATTTGAGAGATAAATCTCCAAGGCCGGTAAAAAAAACATAAGATTTTTAGTTAGGGAGAGTTAAACCCAATTGTTGTATAAGTGTGGCCGGGAAACTCCTCTCACACAGGAGCCAAACACGAGGTCGTGGAATAAGAACCAAGGAGATAACCCCTCCAAAGCTTGATCGAGCGTTGCAGATAGATCATATTTTGGGGGTTTCATTAGTGCCTTTACCGTCACGAGAGGCGACATTTTTTAGTCTTCGAGCTTTGTTACCCTACCCATACGTTTTATCACAATTGTCGACTTCTCCCTCAGACATTGACTGAGATTTGGTATCCATAGTTTCTCTTCCTAAGTATCTCAAAGGTGACTGCGGGGGGTTTCCCACGGTACTTGAGGTAGACGTCGTATCACACTTTTCAATACTATTCGAGGGTGCCCCATGAAGCAAGGGTACTTGCACCGGATAAGGATGGTTAGTGGAGGTCGGGGTAACTACTTCTCACTCCTTCGTTCATCGGTCTCGGGACTTGATCAACCCGTGTCGGTATATGGAAGGTCCCTTTCCACTTTTTCATTTCTTTGGACTCAGGACCTTGTCCACCTTTGCTGAAGTTTTGAAGAAGATGTTTTCTTTACGATGTTTCTCTTAACACCTTTTAGTGGAGTGCTTCTTTGTATAGTTGGCCTTAGGTTGTGTATGTATCATTGCTTTTGGATCATTGATTTAGGGTGGTCAACCAATCTCTTTGTTGGTCGGGAAGGACCCCTGGTATTTCTCTTGAAATCATGGAGCTGTCTCCTGGAAGGCGTGGGATTTTATACCACTTGTTCACCAGAGTTAGTGTGTGAGGCTTTTTTGGATGTGAACAATCCTGCAAGGGATGAATCTCTACATAAGAATGCCATGGCCAAAGTTCTTGAGGATACCAACCAAGGGACCCCTGCCCAAGGGAATTCTTGTGCTTTTTCGTTCTTTGGAAACATTGGTACCCCCTTGATTGTTAAGAACCAAACATCAATATAGCATAGAAAAACCTCAGGAAAAGTACTCAACGCCTTGAAAAAGAGATAATCTCAGATAATAAGCCTCTTCGAGGGGGCAACCTC
>ML779357.1:505531-573633 GCA_009831015.1 Picea engelmannii
AATCTAAATTACAACTAATGGCCTAAAGCCGACATGAATAAAATAACATTACTAATCTAATATGCCCCAATTGAGTGGTAATGAGCCAATATTAGGGCTTAACATTGATGGCCACTTTGAACATTCTTGGGTTGAATGTTGGACTACCAGTTTGGTTATGGACCACTCCAAATGTCCTTAACTCTCTTGATGCTTCTCAGATAAGCACCTTATTCCATGGGCTTCGTATAAATGTTGATCTTTTACTTTCTGTAGCCATGAAGTCTAGTCCTTCTCCTGGTGAAATTATTTCTACTAGTAACCAAAATTCTAAAAGGAATAGGAAGAGTAAGAGTAAGAAGAATAAGTCACCAACCTATGCTAGTCACGTTGGGGACGTGCCACTGGCCACTGCTAGTCGTATAGGGGGCACAAGTCCAGTCCCTGCAAGTGATGTCGGCATCCAATTACCAACATTTGCTAGTCATGTTGGAGTTATGTCAACAACCTCTGCGAGTCATGTTGAAGACCAGTTACTAGCCTCTACTAGTCATGCTAGGAGTGAAATTCTAGTGCTGGCAAGTCATATTGGCATCAAGTCTCCATCCTCTGCTAGTCATGTTGGGGAAAAAGTCCAGTCTTTGCTAGTCATACTGGACATATGTCAACAACATTTTCTAGTCATGTTGAAGACAACCTACTAGCCTCTCCGAATCATATTGAAGGATCGAACCTAGTCCCTGCAATTCATACTGGAGTTCAGTTACCAGCCTCCGCTAGTCATGTTGGGAGCACAAAACCAACCTTTGTTATTTATGTTGGAGTAATGTCTCCAACCTCTGCAAGTCAAGTTGGAGATTTGCAACCAGTCATTGCTTGTCATGTTGGGGGTAAGAAACCAACCACTGCAAGTCATGCTAGGGGCACCCATCGATCATTGTAAATCATGTTGGGGGCATTGATTTAGTTGATAAACCTAGACGAATAGGACATAAGACTAAGTTCCCTTGTAATGTTTGTAAGGGAGGTCACCTTACTCATTGTACCCTATTATTTCCCTGGTAAGAAGAGCGTAATCTTTGTCTAGAGGCCCTTTTAGTTTTGAGTCATCTTGTTTCCCAACCTTCTATTCAATCATTGGTTGATGAAGTAGTCGTGTCGATGCAATATTTGGCCGACACCACTTTCATTTTGGGGGGTGACGTGTCTCTTGACCATGTTGTCTTGCATCCTATTCAACCAGTGGTTGAGGAATTGGTCATGCCGACGCAATATTTGGTTGATCCCACTCTTCTCTTGGAGAGTGATGAGTCTACCAAAGTGGTCTCACCGATGCAATCTTTGGTTGATCCCACTCTTCTTTCAGGGAGTGATGTGTCTTTCAAGGAGTGATTCGTCTTTCGAATATGTCTTTAGCATTTTCATTTCAGTACCTTCTAAACAAGGGGGAAATCCACTCTCTTCGAGTCCGCTCCCTCTTAGTCTTGGGATGGTTTCCTTTGATTGGAATGATCTTGTTGAGTCTGGTCTTCCTTCTTCTACACCTTTCTAGATAAAGGTTAAAGTTAATTCAATGGGTGTTTACCAATGTATTGTGGATGAAGGATCCTCTACAAGTATTTTATCCTCCTCGACTTGGCAAGATTTGGGTTCTCCCAAGCTTGTGTCATCTACCAATGAGCTTTGAGATTTCAACAGAAGACCTAGTGAATGTCTAGGTATTCTTCCTCAATTGCCTATCATGTTACGTGGGAATCTTGTCCCAGTCGATATATTAGTGGTGCCAATCCCTTTAGATTTCAATATGCTTATTGGTCGTGATTATGTGTATGTTATGATTGTTGTGGTGTCTACTTTCTTTCGTGTGATGCATTTCCCTCACAATGGAAGCCTTGTCACTATTGATTAGATTTCATATGATAATCACCATCCTAGTTCGACTTTAGCTCAGGTTTATCCTTTGTATGTTCCTAGTGTTTGATTCGACTCTTCCTCGCCTCAAGTGAATTATGTGGTGTCTTATCCTCTTTGTTCAATTGTTTTTGAGAAGGAGTCTTTATAGTCATGTTTTCCTTCTCGAGACAAGGTATCAATAATTGATCATGTGGCTTATCCAATAAGGGCGTGGGAGCCCTTGCTTCCTCCTATTGGCCTGATTAATATAGCATTTCCTCTTGAATATGATATTACTGTTTGTGAGACCTCGAGCCTTGGTATTTGTGTCTCGTCGAGTCTCGATTTCTAAGATGTTGAATTTCCTTCGGATGATGCCATCTTTGGATCTATGATTATGTATTTTTGACCTCTTCTTGAACTGGAGACTTTGCAGTTTGGTTATCAAAGAAACCCTTGGACTGAGACTAGCAATAGGCTCTACCTGGAGTACTATTATGCATAAGCTACAAGGATTTGCATTTCTTTGTACATATTGTACTTTTAGGTTTTCTTGTTTTCAATTTCCATATCCCACAGCACTTGCTTTTATCAAAGGTTTTTATATTGGACTTATTAACTTATGGGTAAGTTTTTTTGGTATTATATACAAGACTTTGAATACATTTTTCTTTGGGGCCTTTTCTTCCATGTCTGTCTGTTTTGATAGGTAATGATCTTGAAACTGACATATAGGTTAGATTTTCCCCTTCATGCATTTTTTCATTATCTATTTCTTGTTTCATTTTACCTTAGGATCGACCCCACTGAGTTGTGATACAAAACCTTTTTTGTATTTTAGAAGTGTTTTAATTCAAGTGGTAAAGCCTACCATTCATGGGTTCCCTAGTTAGAACCTTGTTCATAGTTTGGAACACATGCTGAAATACTTTCATAGGCTTAGAAGCCATGTTTAGTCCCACCATGACATTGCGTTGAAGCCTCATATCTTATTCTCATCTTTTTCTGGTCGGTTACTCATGGGGCTTCCAATTTTTTTTTGTGTTGAGTTGTATTTTCATCGCATGTTGACTGCTCACACTTTTCAGGCCTAATGTCGGCTTCACCTTGTTGCTATATATCCAATTGGATATGCATTCTCAAAAATTTACCAACTTTGCAGTACTATCCTTTGCAACTTGAAACCCTCTATCCCTGGAGGAAAAAATTCCCGAGCATCCATATCCTGCACGTGTTTCCTTGCATTGAGCATAGGTATGTTCCTTGCGCTTAGAACTAGTTTGCTTGCCCACGATGCATGTTTCCTCCATTTTACTATAGCATTCTTTTATTCTTTTTCGGGATTTATAATATAAAAAGACAAAAAAATAAAATAAATAAATAAAATGGATGGGAATGAGTCTAATATTTTATATATGGAAACTACTTATGTTTCCCTTGAACAAAACACAATCTTATGAGTATTTAACTCATTATTGAGTTTAATATAGCTTTATGAGGCCTCATTTTTCTCTTTTTTGAGTATAATCTACTCCATCTGGTTATTCTTCTAGTCATACAAAGAATTTGTTGATGCCTCCTATGTCACAAATGTATCCTAGTTTATGGTCAATGCTTCCCAAGTCACTTTTGGTGTCGTGTTTCTATTCATGGGAAGTAAGCCTGTGTTGACCATTCTGCAGAAACCTTTGACTCTTCAAGTCATCCTTCCCGTATCAATCAAGTATTTCTCATCTTCGCAAGTGTCTTTGTATCTCACTCATGCTAGTATAGAAGGTCCCCATTGCCTTCTTGATGGTAGGTCTTCTTTTATTGACTACGACACATTACTTTGAGAGTATGACCTAGAGTTGCAACCTATGCCTATTTACATCATTGATACATAACCTTGCGCTTAGTAGATGAGAAACCGTCATTGGTCACTGACTGAGTGGTTTCCCTTGTGTTTGATGTCAACAACCATAATCACACATAGAGATTCATGTGGTACCTTGGTTTCCATTTGATCCCATTGGTGGATTACTCATCTTTGTCAGTAGTCTCCATCATTGGCTACTATTCAAAGAGTCTTTGTCATGTGCTATTCCATCTGGTGCATGCTAGATTCATACCTCTATGTGTTCCGTTCAATATTTTTGTTCGAGTCCTTCCAAATCTTTGGCCTTCTGCTACCCCTGGTGTTGGATGATGCCTTAATTGCTTCCTTCCAACAAATCTCTTCCTATTGATGTCAGCACATCTTATTATGAGACAAGGATCTAGAGTTATTGTTAATACCTTGGGGCTTGCGGTTATCAGTGGTAGGTTCCCTTGCTATTGATAGTGGTAATACATCAATGTCCCCTGCTCGATAGATTCTATCAGGTATTCAACATCAACTCCTTTATTCACACTTGTTAGATTGTACTAGGTACCTTGACTCCCATTATCATAATCGGTGGGTTGTCTCACGTTTGTTAATAGTATACATCAATGACCTATAATCAAATGGTGTATTGAATCCAATACATTTATTCACATAGTGTAGACTCGTACCATGGTGGATTGTTTTGAAGACTTCGGGTGAAGTACGAGCATCACATATTTTGTGCTCCTACCTAACTTGTATTGATTGTACTACCCTCTTTGACATTGGTACTTGAAGAGGATAAATTTATTCACTCCATTGGTTCCATATATCCTCTCTTTGATTTTGAGACATAACTCTACTGTGTATCCATTCATGGCTATGATCTACATCTTTTCATGGATCCACTATGTATTTTCTCGTGGCCATGATTGATACTTCTATATATCACATGGATCCACTATGTATAGTTTTTCGTGGCCATGGACATCAGTTATGTTTTCATTAATCATGGATCCACAATGTACTCGATTTGGAAACCATGCTTATATCACACTCAAGCATGGGAATGCCCAAATTGAGAAGAGAGTATCTTACTTATTTCTGTTGTAGGTATTGTTCCGGGATTGGTCTTCAACTACTCCTACCCAATGGCTCCTCCACAATATCATGACTATTTGTAATGTATTTCAGCCATCATTTGATCTTTTTACCTCACACATTAGGGGGCATCTCTTATAGCGTCATTTGACACCACCTATGCTCATGATGACTCATTGGCCTTAATTACATCCCTTTCCCTTTTTGCAGAAGAAAAATCCCCCTTTTCATCCCTAAAAACATCTTTAAAAAACCCATTTTTCTAGATGTGTGTGACCCCCCTTAAAGAAACTCATGTACATAAGAGCCTTTCTAGTTAAAAACCCACGTACATGTTTAATTGACTCAAAAAATAATAAATCTTGATATTTTGGGCAGAGTTGACGGGTTCCCTATGTCCTTGACCTCCTATATCCTGTTCATAAGTACTTCAACTGTCAAAAGGGAGTATAAAAGAGAGCCTTGGGATGGAGAAAAAATGATATCAAAGGGATGCAACCTTATGCTGTCAGTTTCCTTATAGCCCTGCAAGACCCTGTTTCCCTATTTTTTTGAGATTGTCGTCCCCCCTAAAAACCCTCGTTTTGAGGATTTGTGTTTCCTTTTATCTTGTGAGGAAGAATTTTGTTGCTTCCTTGGACCCGTTGGGATGAAAAACTTTGGAGGTAGAGCTTATAATCTCAAGCCTTGGGTGGAGGAAATTGGAGCTTGGTTTTGGGATCGTACCACAGTGGTTATAGGTTGTAATCAACCTCTTTTGTTGTTATTAATAAAAAAATCTCATTCTCGTTCACTTTTCTTTGTTAATTCATGTTTTTTATGAGATTATGTGTATCTTATTCTGAATCTAACATAGAAAGTGCATTGATTATATTTAGTTAGTTAGCGGATAACTACTTTCTTGTAGTTTTATACTTCTTTGTTTGTAGGGTTTTCAGAATATCGTTGCGAAGGAGTTCTAGAGCGGAAGCCCTCAAGCGATATTGACTTCAAACAATAGCTTTTGAGTATGTTATCTTTCCTTTCTTTCGAAAGTTAGTTAATGTAGGTAGTTAGTTCCAATTAATTGCTTAATTAAAGTAGAGAAGTCTTTTAGGGAACTGCTTTGTTGTGTCCTATGACCCAAAAATCCATAGGACTTAGATTTTCATAACAATAGTTTCTCATGGAAATAAGAAGAGGAAGACCTTCAATTTGGAGACAAGGGAGAAACTCTTGACCCTATGCTAGTGGGTGTTGGCAATATTTATTGTGTGTTGTCATTGATGGAAACATGAGTCAAACATGTACAGTAATCAGAGAAAAAGGAAGATCACCTTGGGGTAGAACAAATTTGTGATCACTCTTGATCATGATAGGATAAAAAAAGATCTTATGTTCCTAAATCCCAGGAGAGACAACGGGGAGATTCTACCAAGAATACACACACAAAATTAGAGCACACAATGTTAATATATTTGTAAAGGATGAAGGAAAGCTCGCAAGGGATAGCGCATTGTAGAAGTTCTATCGGGATCAAAATACCCACAATAAACTCCAAAAGAACCAAGGAATAATCTTGTCTATTGATGTAGTTCTCAGGACAATCCTGGACCGTCAGATCACACAGAATCCAGAGCCTACACAGAAGAATCCCATGTAAAGGATCGAGTTACATGAGCTGTTCATTCTCAGTTCAGGACAAACCAGGATTGTTAGATCGAGGTGAATTCAGAGTTTGGGAAGGATTAAATCTCAATCGTAAGATATGAAGCAGTAGAAATATGGACCATTGGATCAAATAGTAGACAAAAGAACTTTGAAACTTTGACGAACATTGGAGACAAGGCAGGATCACAAAGTCACGAAATCCTACCAGCCTTTAGATCAAGGAGGGAATTTAGGTGAATTCTCAACCATTCGATCGAGTTTAGTGGAAGTACAGGGTAAGCCATAATATCCCGAAGTCCCGGAGTAACCAAACGCATGCATAACATTAATCTAAGATCCCTACGGGTGAGCTCTCAACCGTTGGATCAAGTAGTCAACTCTGATGATGACCACTCCGATGAAAAGAAGTCTGAATCATGTAGGAATACTCGAAGTTCGAAGCCCTGAAGTAACGAACTCCCATCGACCGTCAGATCAAAGGAAGAGTTGGAAAATCCCACCGAATATTGATTGACATAAAGTGGAAGGATAAGATAAGTGGGGCCAAAGGTATGAAGTCCCAGAGTAAACATAGGTCGTCGGATCAAGACAAGGAAATATCAAATGGTGGAAAAACCTATTAGGCACTTCGACGATGATAGAATGTTGATATACAAGTTTCAAAGTTCCCGAAGCCATGAAGTGCCGAAGCCACGAAGTGAAAATCCATAACTGAAAAATCTCGCCAGTCGTTCGATCTAATAGGAAGATCAAAATAGGTCATGTGACACAACAATAGGACCGCGTCAATAGGATCATGTCAGCAAGGACATGTGGTCCAATCAGGTGGTGAAAAATTTCGAGGTCGATGTGGCACATAAGGACATTGAAATTCATGAATCAAGGTGACACGTGGCACACAAAATTAGGGTCCAAGTCATATTGAGTGATGTCACCAAGCCATGTCACTCCGGGATTACTAACTTCCAGGATATCCAATCTTCTATTATCAGCTAATTGCCGAAGGTCGGAATCACAAAGGAACTCTAACCGTTGATCTACTTCGGGATCATTCTCAACTATTGATCAAGCATAGTGGAAGAATAGAGTGGGCATGAGGTGTTAATCGACAAAAAGCAGTCACCATCATTTTATGACTTATTCGGTAGGTAAACCTCCAGAGGAATTGAACTATTTCAGAGTTCTAGTAACTCGGAGTACCGAAGTTCCGAAATCGAACCAACCGTCAGATCGAGGGAAGAACTTTGGGATAAATATGAACTGTTAGATCAAGCAACCTAGAGCCATGATCCAGGAGGGAGACATATGGAAGAAGACAGAGATGGCATGTGGCCCAATCAACTAGTGAAAAGTGTCAAGGTCTAATTGGCACATAAGTTATGTGAAAGTCACGAATCAAGATGACACATGGCACACATACTATGGGTCCACATCAACCTAGGTGACGTCAGTATGCCACATCACTCAGATATCATAGTCTCCGGGGATATCCAGCTTCTCGTACCAGCAAAAATGCCCGAAGCGTTGAAGGCTGAAGTCACGAAATAACGCTGGTCATTGATCTAAGATCCTTGGGAATATTTCTTGACCGTTAGATCGAGTACAGTGGAAGGATAGCATAATGAGTACTAGAAATTGAAAGAAACCAATTGTCCACTCTTGATGACCACTTTGGTAAGTCAAACTCTGAAAGAATACAAGGATTGCAAAGGCCGGAACCCTGAAGGTCAAAGTATTGCATGGCTTGGTTCCAACATCGGTTGTGTGATAAGGTAAAGAAGCTAATGAAGACGGGATAGGAGCAACGCTTAAATGGATAAGCCCATGGTTTTGAGCCCATGATCATTTGAACATTAGGTTGAAGAAAGCGCCTTTGTAGAATATGATTTATGTAAATAGTTGAAGGCTTGTGGAGTAATTTGAAAAGATTAACACCATAACAATACAAAGAGTTGGTAAAATCTCGAATCCGATCTATTGGAGAACTAGGGATGCAACAGAAGCATGGGAACGATATAAGGAGTTGATCCATACATGTGATGAACTCATGAGGAATAAATTCAAATCAAGATTAGTGTTCTAATTAAATTGAGAAACTTACACGCTCAATTAATGAATAAAATGAGAAGATATTCTATGTTAAAATTAAATGAAGAGGTGCAATGGTGTTGATGGGCATTTATGACACAACGTCAACTGGAAGGGAAGATCCAGACTGGGGTTGTCTATTTAACCCAAGCCATTTGGGATAATCTTCCCTGACGGGTTTTATGGCTCTGTTAGCCAATTAGGATTCTAAAATAACTAAAATATGTAAACTAAATATATGTACAACTCTATCAATCGACACATTAATTACAAATGCTTAACTAACAATGTTCATGTACAAAGGTTATATACAATTTACAAGGTTTAAGCAAATCCTTATGAAAATAATTGTTTTAAGATAATAGATCTAAACAAGATTAAAAATAAACAAAATTATTCTAATCTAGTTACCAAACTAATAAACAATGAATGAACAAGATTGTAAATGATATAACAAAAATAGACAAAGAAAATTAACGTTTAAATGATGCAATAACTCTTCATTCACAAATCAACAAATTAAATAAATAATAAATTGACTAACCTCTTCCTGATCAGCAGTACATAGCTAAATTCATCTCTCTGTATTTGTATAGTCTCCTCTTAAATCGTGTCAAGTGTAAACCTATGACAAAGGAAAGCATAATACTTCTTGAAGAAACTCAAAGAAGTCTTTTATATTCCAGAATGAACTTATGATGACAGAAAGACAAACAATTATATATCATGTGACTTTAGAATGTCCAAATAACTGAAAATGAAAGAAATTCCAATCCTCGGTAAATGATATTACCAGTTATCCAGTATCAGATGTAAACTCAAAATACTTGAATAGATGATTAACCACAGATATTAAAGGAACCAAAATATAATGAACCATATAAATGAAAACATAACATGAAAAGTTATATGCAGAATAGTTTAAAGCTAGTTCAATACAAATAAAGTTTCATATTCATAAATTATATAATAAACAATATTAACATTGCACAATCTACAAAAGGACAAAATCCAAAGAGTAAATTGTATCCCATATAGCTTCAATATAATAAGTTCATGATAAGGACCAAAATGAATTTTTGGAATAATAGACTCTTAAAGATTGAAAAGATTAATACATAAATGATAGCAATTAACCATGTATTGATAAAACAGACTAAAGCTAATTTAAATCAATGCATAATCAATTACTCAAAGAATATGAAGATATTATAATGAAAATAAAACCATGTTACTCACAGGACAAAAGCCATTAAGAAACCTGAAATTCCATATTCTTGTTTGAAAATACTTGTCCATTCTCCCAAAATTCCAACCATTTGTCCATTTGAAAAAAAAAAACTTACAAAAGATATAATATACAAAAAATAAATGATAAAAATCCTCCCTTCAATTACTTAGATATTAGTGGCTCTGAACTTTCTCATATATTTATACAATGAATGAACAGTCTAGGCGTCACTAATAATTTTCGCCACCTAAAATTTTCCTCGTAAAGAGACACAAATATCTCTCAAATCATGCATTTGTTTGGGAAAATTCTTGCTCGTAAGCTAAATGGGTCCATTCTAGAGATGATTTTTCAACCGTTTCTTCCAATTATTTACGGTTTGACTGAAACAAGTCCTGCAAAATCATTTGTCTGTTCTTGAATGCATTTCCAAATCTTATATGTTGTTGTTCATAATTTATTTGCAGCAATCCAATATTATTTTTGGATCAATTATCTTGAACGTATTTAGATAATAAAATCAAGCGATGATTAGATCCGTACCAAATAATAGATAATAGAAACATGTGAAACAAAAAGAAACCTAAATTAATAACCTAAAAATTGTGAATAAAATAAAATCTAGAACAATAAAATAAAAAATGAATTTAAACTAACTATAAGTTCTAAACAAACATTGTTTATATTTTCCTTTCAAATATGATCTTAAAATTCTAGAAGCTTCAAGTTGATGGAGAGGAGAAAAATATTAATTTTGGGTTTTCACAAAATCAAACAAATGATAGATAATTCGTTTTTTTATTATTATTTTATTTTTATTTTGAAATGAGATGCAAACTGACAAAATAATTTAATTAATTAAACCTACCAAATTATTTTGTGAAAATGTTTGTTAATGAGCAAAAGAAGAAAACATAATCACAATTTAAACGAAAATAAAAGTTTATAAAAATTAGGGTTTTTCGTTTAAATTAAGTTTTCTATGTTCGTCTCTACCACATTCAAATTTGATCAAATGTGAACAAATGTCATAGAAAATATGTGTCATAATAAAAACTCCCAAATTATGAAGCTCGTCCATCAACATTAAAACTCTATAGAAAGGAAAATGAAATGGCATTTAAATTTCATGAAATTCAAACCAAACAAAAGAAAATAATATAAACTCAAACCAACCTCAAAGCAAAGCAAACCAATGCCAATCCAATGAAGTCAAAGGGAAACAAACGAAGAATCCAAGTAAAATGTCGAGGGACCCTAGATTTTGATTAAAGAAAAAGAAGGGGGTTGTTGGGGCCCAACAAATGGTTCATGTCAAAAGACACAATGGTTCAATCCTATACCTATTGAAATACTATATAAACCAGAAGTTGTTGTGAATCTTAGAGTGTCTTGGTGGATATATATATATATATTGGATTGAAAGAAAGTTCATTCTATTAGGTTGGTGCCTATTTACAAGCTGAGTCAGATCTTAGTTGGATCTGAGATCAACAAGTTGGGTATTGTTATGAGGGTTGGATTCCTCATTTCTCAGTTAGATCTGAGAACTACAAGTTGGGTCTTGTATCATAGAGTTGGATCTCTCATATTCGATTGAAGTTGAAGATATTAAAGGATTGATTTTATTTGTAATAATTCAAGTTAAATAAATAAAAGAAAAATATTTTACCTATTTCATACAGTTTGTGTTATACATGTTTATGAATAATTAATTGAGCTTCATATATATTATTCAGTTAAACTATGGAAGTGTGAAAAGTAGTCAAAAGTTCTAGACACTGATTCACCCCTCCTCTCAGTGTCCGTGTGTGTTTCAACAATTGGTATCAAAGTTGGTTCCTTCAGCACAATTTAAACACTCAAAGGTAGAATTTGAAGAAATGAGTGGAAAAATAGCTCTCTCCACAAATGAAGCCCTCTTATTTGATGGAAAAAACCACTCTTCATGGAGGGAAAGAATGAAATGGTATTTGAATTCAAGAGGATTTGGTGTTTGGGATTCAATAGCATCTAAACCTTGGTACTCAACTACCTCAAAGAACAAATCCAAAACTGCAAAAGAAGCAAAGAAAAATAATTCAATAGCATTAAAGGAAATTTGGAATGGACTATCAGACCAAGTCAAAGAAAAGATGGGACACTAAACCTCTGATAGAGTACTACGGCTCCAGCTAGAGAATTCTTATCAGTTTAAAGAACAAAACTTATAAATGGAGAAAACCAATCAGATTAAATAACAACACCCAGAAATGGAGAAATCCAATTAGATCGGAGAACAAAATACAGATAAAGAGAATTCTAATCAGAATAAAGAACAAAATATGAAAGAGCAAAATTCCATCAAAGAATTGATGCAAAACTCAGTCATCAACAAAGAAGACTACTACATCAAGGAATTGATGAATACCTCAGTATTCACTAAAGAAAAACTATTAGATTTTGAGACTAATGTTGTAGCTACATTTGAAGTGATTAGTATGAAACCAAGAAATGGTATATATATTGAAGTTACTAAGGATGTTCTTGACCAACTTGAATACACAGTTATGTCCACTTTTGAAGAGTTGGAGAAACTTCAAAAGAAAGATATGTTGCTACTACAACAGTTAGATCAATCTAATATTAAAGAGCATGAACAAAAGATTCATCTAGAAGAGAAAGAAGAAGAGATTAATAGATTAGAGACTGAAGTTGTTGATCTAACAAAAGAAATGAACAAGTTGAAGAAAAATGACAAACTCAATAAATGCACAGAAGACTTAGAAGAAACAAAAGAAATGGTAAACAATCTAAGGACTCAACTTGAAGAAGCCAAGGAAAGTGAAGAAACCCTAAAGAGATAGTTTACTAAAAAGGAAGAATCATGCCACACGTTGGAATTGGAAGTCATCAACCTCAAAAGGATCCAGCTAGAAAACAAAGAAGAAATAAAAATATTGAAGAATGAAGCTATGGATCTAACAAAAGAAATAGAAGAGTTGAAAAAATATGAAAAAAATAATAACTGCACATAAGTCTTGGATGATACAAAAGAAATGGTCATCAATCTAAAGACTCAACTTGAAGAAGCTAAGGAAAAAAGAAGAAGCCTTGAATATTCAGTTGACTAAAAAAGAAACATGTCACATGTTGGAGATGGAAGTTATCAACCTACAAAAGAAGAATGAAAAGATAAAAGCAACTATCAAATTCCATAACAGCTCAACTATCCTATATAGGATCTAGAACAATCAAATACCAACATGTGACAAAACTAGTCTTGGATACAATGAGAAAGAAGAAGGTGGCAAATGGAGCACCATTCAAAAAAATAATAAAGGATTATACTCCTCAAAAGAAAAAGATACAGCCATAAAACAAAAGAAAACCATGAAATTTGTCAAGGAAGGAAGCTATAAAATTAAAAAAATATATATATATCAAAACACCGACTTCTCATGTCACAACAGACTCAAGTATGGAAACACCTTCAATGGTTATTGCTTTTCTTGTCATAAATTTAGTCACAAAACATTGGAATGCAAGAGTCTTGAAAGGAGAGTGTAACACCCTGTTTCCCCCAGTCTGTAAAAATAATTATGTTGGCCAAGAACTATGGCAAACTCAAAGATGTGAATGTGTGATTCTGAATGGACCTTAGTATACAAGGTTGATGAATGTAAATTAACATTTTGAATATATATATATATATATATATATATATATATATATATATATATATATATATATATATATATATATATATATATATATATATATTGCAGGACTGTTGGGAGGGGGATGTGCTGAAAAAGAGACCATGATGGCTAAAGAAAGGTGGTGGAAGGCACCTGGAATGGTGGCGTTAACTTCCACTGAAACCAATACCGTATTTGGTCTTCATTGGCCCGAAGAACCAAGAGCGGCTCGCTGGCCCCGAAATGAATTACTCACCAGGTTGGTAGGTGAAGAGGCTCCTCATGAGTTAATGAGGGATGGGGGTGAACCACCCATCCATGGAGGCCTTAGACCTGACCACTGCGGGGAAATTCGTGCCACATGCAACCTCGCTTGAAAAGAAAAGGTAGGTAAAAGGTGTGGAAAGGGGGGACGCGAGGGAGGGATCAAAGGAAGAGATCAGAAGAACTCTGGAACAAGATACAGAGTGAGAGATAGTAGAGAAGAAGGAGAATAACCTTCATTCTCGATCGCTGAAGAACCAAAACAGAGAGTCTCAAGCATCGTGGTCTAGCTTGGGGGTGGCTAGTGGTAAATCCATTCGGAGTCGCTGAGCCTACGGTTGGGTGGAAACGAGCACCCCTCTCAGCAGTTGCATGACCTGGTGTTTTTCTAATAAGTGTTATATCTTGTATCTTGAATTTAAATGTCTTGAAATGTATGATCATGGTTTGAACACTTATAAATGGTTTATGTGTAGAAATGTCTGCATGGTATTTTGATTAGAATGGTGGTTGCATGCTTATGTTGGAATGACCACATTTGGCTTATATATATATATATATACATGCATTTGAACGAATTCAGTATTCAAGTCTATTCTCGGGAAATCTATTCCCTTATTTTATCTCAAGTAATGCCTTGGATAGATATTTCCACAGGGACACCCTCTTTAAAAGTTTACCCAGGATCTACCAGAGGATTTTATGACATAAGTCTGAAAAACCCGGCACGAGAGAGAGTGGTATTCTTAGACTTCGATATTTCGGAGTTTTGGCACCCAGGGTACCTAGGTGCGAGTCCTCTTGTACTCGCAAGCCCCGAAACCCCGACCCACGAAATCCTGAAGTGACAGTATGCGGATGAATTAGGGACCTTTCGGTGGTTCGGTACCCAGGATACCCTTCCTCTTGCTAGATGCATGAATGAGATCCTTTCAGAGGATCGAAGGTCTGTTACGACCGTTAAATTGGAAGAAGGAATGAAGGCGTTAATGCCTCGACCCGTTTTTAACCTTCGTAAGTAGCGAAGAAATCAGGACCGTCGATTCCAAGACCCATAGGAGCACCTGGACCGTCCAACTGTAGAGTAGACGTGGCGGCCGGTAAGCGTTTCAACTTTTTGGCACCCGGGAGATCAGAGGGTAAGAACCCTTGTCCTCACGACTCGCAAAATCCCAACATATGAAATCCCAAAATGCTAGCGTGTGGGTAAGTTATAAGATCCCAGAGTTTCGGTACCTGGAATATCTAGAGGCGAGTTCCTTGTACTCGCAAGTCCCGAATCCCCGACCCGCAAAATTTCAATGGGTGAAATCCTGAATTAGATGTGCGGGTTAAGAGTTGGTACTTCGGAGTTTCGGCTCTCGGAAGATCTAGGTGCGAGGCCTCCCCTTTGCGCACATCGTAAAACTCCGATTCGCGAAACCCCGAATTTGGTTGAGTGTATGAAGAGCGGGTGTATCGGCTTTTCGGCATTCGGGTAGACGAGGAGTGTGAATCTTCGACCTCTTGTATAGCGAGGTTCCAATATATGAAACCCCGACTCGTGGGATCCCAAATTGACATAGTATGACTTGGTTCGGTATTTCGGCGTTTCGGTACTCGGAAGACTCAAGGGTAAGTTTCCCTTGTACTCCCAAGTCCCAAAATCTCGACTTGCGACATCCCGAAAAGATAGGGTGTGGAGAAGTTATCATACTTCGGTATTTCAGCACCTGGGGTACCTAAGTGTGGGCCCCATGTATTCGCCAATCTCAAAATCCTGATTAGCGAAATCCCGATGGAGGAAAACCCCGAAAATAGGGGAGAAGGTTTAGAGTTTTGATGACTCAGAGTTTTCGACCTCCGAGAAACCTAGGAGCGAGACCTCTTGTTCTCACATAATGCGAAATCCTGAAAGGAGAAACTACGAAATGGCTTAGCATGAATAATATTGGGTGTTTCGGTATTTCGGTACCCAAGATACCCATTGGCAAGTTCTCTTGTACTCGCCAGTCTCGAAAGCCCGAAGTGCGAAACCATGAAATAATAATAGTGCGGATGAGACGTGGTGTTTCGGTGATTCGGCACCCGAGATACCCAACGGTAAGTTCTCCTGACATCGCATACCCCGAAATTCCGATATGCGAAACCCCGAAGGGTAGAACACCCAAAACTTGTTCCAGCTTTCTGTTAACCTTGTAAGTGGTTAGACCCGTTTCGGGTTTTGGCCCTTCGAAAGACAAGAGAGAAAGGGAAATATATGTATCGCGATTTCCCAAATCGCGAAAGCCAATGGGCACCTCTCCGAAAGGGCCTGTGGACATAGCCGCCGATCATATGGGTGTGGTTAAGGTATAGCAGGGTCTGTATCAGGCCCCGTAGGGATTTGGGGAAGTCTGTTCCTCAGAGATCAAAAGAAAAAGGCCGAAAAACTTGGATTTCAGTAGTGGGTGTGTTATAGAGAGATTCAGGAAGGTCCAATAACTTAATGAGATGTTGGAGATGCAATTATATTGGCCACACAACAAATTTTTGTCATACCATAAGATGCTACAATTGTGACGGTTTTGGCCACAAATCCTAAAACTACAAAAAATCAAGAAGTCAATACATGAGAAATAATTCATACAAGTCAGGAAGAAAATATAATTAAGGTTGGAAGAAAAGAAGAGATGGAAAATATCAAAGGACAAATTTAGAAAAGAAAGATCCAACAAACAAAATATCTCATGAAAATATATGGAGAAGAAAATATGAAATAGAAAGCAAGAAAAATGATCTGGCACATGAAAATGAAGAAATTGATAACAAGAAAATGATGGGCGAAGTTCCTAATAAGGAATGTGAAATTCAGAGATTTGAAAATGAAATGGATCAATCTCAAGAAATGAGAGTTCCTAAAGAAGAAGATGACACAATAGCAGATCCTGACAATATCATGCAAAACAATAGTCCATTAGCGAATGAAAGAAAAATGAAAAAAGAAGAAGATGAAGAAACTTTTGGGTGCACAAAACTGTGGTGATGATGATGAACTCTCAAAACAAAATCAGTTTGTAGAATTGTGTGATGAATACAACAAATAATATCTAAAGAAGAAATCAACAAAGGAGTTCAAAATATACAAATACATAGTATGAATATAACAAAGTTATTTAATGGTATCAAAGAATAGTAAAGATCTCTTGGAATCAAAGAACTAAAAGTGATAACATATTTTAACAATTGATTATAAATGGAAAATCATCAATTGGTAATTTTCATTTGGTATCATTGTATATGATCAATTGGTGTCAATTGGCACACTTGCAAAAATCAGAATATCAAGAAGAAGAAGAATCATAACAAGAAGATCAGTAAGATTCACACTCTTGTCCTTTATGACAAAGGAGAAGACAACAAAATCCTATGAAACAATAAAAACTCAAGGGGGAGTATTTAATTTGGTCATCAAATGAGAAAGGCATTGGATTAGGTTTAAAAGACTTGATCACTACAAATAATTGGTATCAATAATACTACTTATTTCAACACAAAATACCAAGAGATTGAGATAACAGTTGGCACATTCACAGGGGGAGAAACATAGTAAAAGTTTAACTCTTTGTCATTGATGCCAAAAGAGGAGAAAAATAGTAAAAAAAATTTGGTATCAGTGTTTGGTATAAGTAAAAGTTCAATCCTCCAACTTGAAAATGAGATCAGTGATAGGGGGAGTAAAAGTATTTGTTTTACAAATATGTTTCCCTCAATGCCAAAGGGGGAGATTGTTGGCATTATTGATTGTGTGTTGTCATTGATGGCAACATGAGTCAAACATGTATATTAATCAGAGAAAAAGGAAGATCATCTTGGGGCAGAGGAAGATCACCTTGGGGTAGAAGTAATTCGTGATAACTGTTGATCACGATAGGATCAACAATGATCCTATGTTCCTAAAGCTTAGGAGAGATAGTGGGGAGATTTTACAAAGAATACACACACTGAACCAGAGCATGCAATGTTAAGATCTTTGGAAATGATGAAGGAAAGATTAGAAGGGATAACACATTGTAGAAGTGCTATCAGGATGGAAATCCCCACAGTAAACTCCAAAAGAACCAAGGAAGAATCCTTTCCATTGATGTAGTTCTCGGGACAATCTTGGACCGTCAGATCACGCAGAACCCAGAGCCTACACAGAAGAATCCCTTGTAAAGGATCGAGTTACATGAGCCGTTCATTCTCAGTTTGGGACAATCCAGGATTGTTAGATCGAGGTGAAGTCAGAGGTTGGGAAGGATTAAATCTCAACCGTCAGATATGAAGCAGTAGAAATATGAACTATTGGATCAAGTAAAGGAAAAAATAACTTCGCCACTTCACCACTTCATTATTTCGGTGAGAATTGGAGATAAGGCAGGATCATGAAATCACAAAATCCCACTAGCCATTAGAACAAGGAGGGATTGCGGGTGAATTCTCAACCATTCGATCGAGTTTAGTGGAAGGAAAGTGTAAGCCACAATATCCTGGATTCTCGGAGTAACCAAATTCATGCAGAATTTCAATCTAAGATCCCTACATCTGAGCTCTCAACCGTTGGATCAAGTATTCAACTTTGACGCTGACCACTTCGGAGAAAATAATTATGAATCATGTAGGAATACTCGAAGGTCGAAGCCCCGAAGTAACGAACTCCCATTGACTGTCGGAATAGAGGAAGAACTAGAAAATCTCGTTGATTGTTGATCGACATAAAGTGGAAGGATAAGATAAGTGGGGCCAAAGGAATGAAGTCTCAGAGTAAACATAGGTCGTTGGATCAAGACAAGGAAACATCAAATGATGGAAAAACCTATTAGGCACTTTAGGATGAGCAAGGGATACATTCTCTTTTTCATAGGAAAGTGGATTGTTTCAGCTTCCATTGCACATTTCAGTTTCACTGACAATTCCATTTCAATGAGAAATCGTAGCTGAAGAAGAAATCTAGTCTCCATTGCCTTGTTCATTAGTCTGCATAAAAAAATTAGGTCAGGTTTTCACTACAACATTGCTTAAAAATTTTCATATTAGAAAATAATGAAACCACTTAAAAATATATTTGGAACACTATTTATTTTATTGTCCAAGTAATGGATATTTTCTCATTTTTTAATATATATTTAAATATGTGCATACAATAAATTTCTCGCCCATGATTTTTTATTTTACATAGTACTTACCTCATTTTCCCTTCATTTCTTGTAGGTAGACATCATCAAATTCCCAACTTTGTTGTGGATGTTGCTCGTGACGTTTCCAAAGGAGAAACAAATTCTTTAATTTAAATATGTTTCCCTCCCTGTTTCGCTTCTTCCTCTCACGGTTGATTACACTTGAACATTGGTCCTATGACCATGTGCATGATACGTAGACAACATGTGAGATATGTGTGGCTATCCAAATCTCTCTATTGAGATTTGTTCTTTATCTATGCATGCTTTCCATATTATGTATATAAGAATCCCCTTCTTTCCCTGTCTTGTTTGCTCTCTTTGTTATGTTTTGTGCATATGCTAATTCTCTTTATGTGGGTATTGATCTTCTGATTTTGGCATCTTGATTTCCTTGTTTTCTCATGTTTGTTCATGTGTTCTAATCCCTTGGTTCTTACTCTATCAGATGACTCTACCTTTTGATGACTTGGAACATATTGGAAACCATAAAGTTGTTGCCCATAAGAGAAGCGTTGGAGTATTTGAATAGCAATCTCATGTCAACCCAAAGGTGATAATAAGTAGAACGATGACACATGCATAGTTCCAAATTCAAAAGATAGGTTATAGGTTATTATCTAATTTTCCTAAAACAAGTTTAATTATGTTGATAATTGTATACAATGAATGGTTTTAAAAAATGCCACTCCCTTAAATAATTTCTTTGACGTAATTTCTAAAATTTTAATGAAAATGACATGTAACAATCGATGAAAATATATTTAATTTTTAAAGTTCTTAATGAAAATGACATGTGACTTTGAATGAAAATAAAGTACATGCTAAAGGGTTCCCTCCACATACCACTCTAAGGGGCCCATGGAAGAATCAAACAATTAGAAACGTTTAATAAAATTTAGAAATAAAGATAAGTAGAATGTAATAGATATAAATATAAATAAATAATAACAATAAGTAATAAGTAATAAAGTAATGAAGAGACATGACATCCTAATGAAAGGACATGTCTCCTAGTGAAAGGGAGCCATTGCATGGGTATATATATGGACCTTATTTGTATTCATATCACATATTCATATTGTCATACATTTTGTTCAATATATTACTTATCCATGTGGATTTCTTTATATTATTCCAAACATTTTGGATGTTAGTGATTTGAACCGGATTGGTTCATCACATTTGGTATAAGAGGAAGTCCGATCTTGGTTTTTGGCCACACTCTTCACAACCATTCTGATCTATCTTTTAGCCATATAAATTATTAGAATTTCTCTGATTGTTTGATCATTGACCACAAATGGCCTTTGTCCATTCATCATTCATATTTCTATTGAAGAAAAAAAAATTATTCCACAATTATACGAGAAGATTGTTTGCTGCAAATTAAGAAAATTAGACATCAAGAATAAGAAAAAGAAGAAACACAAAATGAATTTTACTGCCCAAATTTATTTTTTCGTATGTCCAACTCAATACAATTAAAATTCAGCATTGTACAATAAAAATGTGTGGTCGTACAATCTTTAATTGTCACTCAATTACAACTTGTCTATACATAATTAAATTCAAGTGCATTTTTTTGGTTAACAGTCCAATGAAAAATTCAAGGAAAATCCATACCATATGATATCTTTAATTCCACCCCATACCATTGTCCACCTGCATAGTCCATTTAAAAAATAATACTTGCAGGTTGTACCATCTGTTGTATTGTTTGCTACCATTGTATCTATACAAATTGTTCGTACTAGTGTGTCGTACAACCACCGATATATTTCCATTCAGTCATGCATTGTTAATGTGTCATACATTTCCATACAACGACCATTAGAATATCCATTAGTTCCATCCATACATATCTGTATGTCAAGGATTGCATCGACTGGTAAAGGATTCTCATAACGAAATTAAATTGAAGGATAACTTAAGTTTTTAAAGCAAGCGATTATATATATATATATATATATATAATTTTTATTAAAGGAGTATAAAAGGGTTAGTCAAGGAAATTTTATTCTCAAAAATACCATTGAAGAGTTTCGTATAAATCAAAATTAAGGTGTTATTTAATCATTGACGAAAAAAAGGGTATATAAGCTTCATAATCAAGGGAATTATTTATCACAAAATTCCAATGAAAAACAAAATGGATCTGAATAATAAGGAAAAGGAAGATTTCCTAAAACTGGAAGAAAAAGTGTTTTAGTTCTACTTAGAATCAAAGGGACACTTGTAGGGAAATATATTACTATTTATATTGCTCCTACTGAGAATAGTAATTATACTAGTGTCCTATGTGATAACCAATTATTGATTTCTGAGTCAAATATAACTAAAAGAATAAATTCATGGAATGAAAAAGAATATGACATAAGAAATATACAACTAAACATGGGAGATTATACCCTTGTGTCACAATTCATTGTTAGATCCTTATTGTGTGATGACAATGGCATAATTTTGGGTTTACCCTGGATGGAAACACTAGGGTATTCCATCTTAAACATGAAGAAGAAGTTTTTGACATTCTCCTATAAAAATATGAAGATAAAGTTACAAAATGTTAAGTTGGATTCAGGTCTAGTAACATCAGAAAACCTTAAAGATATCTCAAAAATTATCCTCCAAGATAATAAAAAAATAATACAAAAGGTGAAAAATGATTTTGACAAGGTTGTTGTAGATAAAGGTGAAGAAATTTCTCTCCTAAAGAATCATAGTAAGAACTTGATCATGTGGATTAAGAAGTTAAAAGGTGAGAATAAGTCACAAAAAGAAATGTTAAAACAACTTATCAAGAATAAATTGTTGATTGATAAAGAAGCAATGAATGATCCCATCGAAATAAAGAAGTCATCAAATATAAAAATAAAAATTGTGGAGAAAGGAACAAATATAGATCCAATCCATGTCATATCTCAAAAAGATGCAAATTCAATTGAAATAAGGACATTTTCAAATGTTTGGGTACAAACTCCAAGTGTAGATCTAGTGATCAACAAAGCAACATCAATACATGAAAATAAGATACAATACAAAAATCAAATCGAGAGAACACTACATGCATGATAAGGGAAATTCATGCTACGAAGACACCTTATTGACATCCTAATCATGAGAGTAGGAACCTTAACGAATCAATGTATCAACATTGCTCGAAAAGAAAAAAAATTCAATCTATCTTCTAAAGAATATTGATACCAACATCATTGAGTCTCATAATAACCATTCATATTGGGTATCACATAAGTGCAACATTTCAGAAATGATCGAATTATGATGGTCAAATCCTTTTACAGTTAGACATTTATGCTCAACACTTAGAATTTCATATTGTATCGTATCATCAACCATAACATCATCAAGAACCAAGAACCACATGAATACAACAAAATCTAGAGCAAGACATAAATCCCTTCCATAATTATGATTTGAGGACAAAGCATTTCTAAAGGGGGAGGAAATGTAATAGATATGAATATATAAAATATAAAGATAAACAAATAATGACAATAAATAATAATTAATATGTAATGAAGAGACATGACATCCTAACGAAATGACACGTCTCCTAGTGAAAGGGAACCCATGTGGGGGTATATATATGTCCCTCATTTGTATCCATATCACCATATTCATATTCTCATACATTTTATTCAATATATTATTTATCCACATGGATTACTCTATGTTGTTCCAAACATTTTGGATGTGTGTGATCTGAACTAGATTGGTTCATCACACACATCTGGTAGATTTCTAAAGTTTGTTACATGTTTCTAATTGTTTGATGCTTCCATGTTTTCCGGATTATTTTCGGAACGAAATGAAAGAAGAGATATTACAATGAAACACACATAAAATTTTCCAGAAACAAAGAGATACAACAATACATGATCTCTATTAATGAAAGAATTGTACAGAAACTGTAAAAATATAGAGTGCAAGACTCGCTAGAATGTTGGCAGCATTAAGTTTGAGAATAGATGTGACAAATACGCTCATTCACAACAAAATGATTACAATGAGGATATGAAGGCCTTCTTATGATAAACATGAATTCCAAAACCCTAGACATTCAAAAACCTAACGCTAGGAGATGAAACATCAAAAGTCATGTGGGCCCCGTTGGGATAATTTAGTACATTAACTTCTCAGGGTCTTAACTTTTTCATACGATCTCCGTTTTAGGCGCATGATATTCCATTGGAAAGGTATTTTCAAGAAATACACATTATGTCATCAAACGCTGACCATGTCTATATTTTTCCTGTGGCAAGACAAGAAAACATTGTTTAGAGCCCCAAAACGACCCTAGAAGTACAAAAAGATGTACTGACATGAAAAATTCCAAAATAAGCCAGTTGAAATAGGTGGGAAGCCACCAATATACGCCTGAATGTTGTGTAGGGATTTAGGACAACCCCGTAAGTGAAGAACCCACAATTACAAAGAAATGATCCCATTACAGAGAAATGTGTTGAACTGAAAACTATCAATATGAACTTGTTGGAATTTGGAACATGTGGGTGGCCACGAATATCCACCTAGATCACCATGGGTCCCTTAGAGTGGTAAGTGGAGGGAACCCTTTACAATTTAATTTATTTTCATTCAAAGTCACATGTCATTTTAATTAACAATTTAAAAAATTACATATATTTTCATTAATTGTTACATGTCATTTTCATTAAAATCTTAGAAATTACGCTAAAGAAATTATTTAAGGGAGAAACTTTTTTTAAAACCAATTCATTGTGTATGGTTGTCGACACAATTCAACTTGTTTTAGGAAAAATGGATAGTGGTCTGTAACCTATATTTTGGATTTGTAATTGTGCATGTGTCACCATTCTACTTGTTATCCCCTTTGTGTTGACACAAGCTTTCTATTCAAATACTCCAGTTCATTTCTTATGGGTGACATATTTATGATATTTGATCCATTCTAAGTCATCAAAAGGTCGAGTCATTGATGGATTATGATGGTATTAGCACATAGGAAGGGATGTTTACCAACAACCAGGAAGGGACATGACTATCTTTTTGTGGTAGTTAACAAGTTCAACAAGATGTGCATTCTTATGCCTTGTAAAATGACCATCAGAGGACAAGAAACAAATAACATGTTCTTTGAACATGTCTAGGTGCACTTTGGTATACCAAAGAGAATCATCTCAGATATGGATACTATATTTCTCAGTGCCTTTTGGATTACGCTTTGGGAGATTCAAGATGGGCACTAAGTTGAAAAGATAAACAAAATTCCATCCATATACATATGGGTAGACATAATTATCCAACATGACTTTGGTGAATGTTTTGAGGGGTTACAATCAGAATTATCTGAATACCTAGAACGCAAATATTATCTATATTAAACACTCTTATAACAGAGTAGTCCACACTTCTACTAGTGTGTCCCCTTTTGAAACTTGCTTTTTGTTATTTTCCTCCTTCACCTTGGATGTTTCATATAGACAACAAGGAGAACTGAGGGAAGACATCACAAGAGAGGTATTGAGAGTAGATAAATTTTTTGAAAAGACTAGGCAAATCCATTTACAAATACAAGAGATGTTGAAGAAGTCACCAGAAAAATACAAGGCACAACATGATCAACATAGATGATCCAGGAGGATCTCCACGTAAGGATTCAATGCTTTTCACACCATGGAGAACATCATTAAAATGTTAATTGATGATAGGTGAAAATGTTTAAAAGGAATGATTAATGCTTCATTTAAAATGTAAAAAATGATTAATACTTTAAATGAGTGTAAAAATCTCATGTATTATTCATTCAAATTGGAAAAATGATTAATACTTGAAGTGAGTGGAAATTACTCATGTATTCTTCATTTAATTTATAAAAAGGGGAAATAGTTGTGAGAATCCACCTCACAAATTAGTTTCTTAGTTTTAAGGGGAAATTATTTTTATGTGAGAATCCTACCTCACAAATTAGTTTCCTAATTTTAAAGGGAAGTTGGGAATCTCATGAGTTGGTTTGAGATTCTTACTCATTTTATCACAAGTGGTTTCCTATTCTCAAGGAGAAGTTTAGGTTGGTTGAGATGCTTTCTCATTTTTTTCCTTGAGTTGTTATTTAGATCCTAAATTTGTGGATCTTTTCTCCTTGAATTATGGAGAGAGGGAAACTATATAAATTCCTTATGTAAGCATTGTAAAGGAAGGCCCCTTTAGGCCCCTTGGAAAGATAGTTTTTCATTGTGAGGAATGTAGTTCTTCTAGTGTTTGAAGAAATGTCACTGTGTGAGAGCCATAAGTTGTGTGTGTAAGAGAAGGCTTCTCTAGGTTTCATCCATGTAAGGAGCATGTACCACACTATGTGAGAAGGTTTCAACCTTGCTATAGAAGGACAATGCAACGATTTGTATTCCAAGCGGATCTAGAGATGTAGCCAGAAAAATTTGGTGAACTCTATTAAGACATGGGTGATTTTTGTTTTTCATTCTCACTTGATTAAGTGGAGATTTAATTACACATATGCACATAAGTTATGACCATTTTGTTGGTTGTGGAGCTTGATTATATTCCTGATTCAGAGGTTTGTTTGAGTCGTGCTTAGACCCCATTCCCTACAACTTTCGCAAGAGGGGTCCAGGGGGGCGGCGACAAATTTTGTAGCCCCCCCGTGGTGGGGGATTCGGGGGTAGCACCCCTGAAGCGAAATATTGAGAAAAATTTCCTTGTAAAATATTGTAATTTCCTAGTTAATCTGAACCATTCATTATAAGGTCGCATATTTGACGATAGAATTTATTTTAGGGTTTTTTCCCTAGAAGGAAACCCTCTTTTATGAGGGAATTGTATTGTGTATGTGTAGGTGTGTGATTATTGTATTCTGGGAGAGGATAATGTGAGAGAAAGAAGAGGAAGTTACAACAGGCGTGTTGTAGGTTGTATCCCTTCATTTTGCTGGATAATAATAAAAAAAAGACTTGGAAATTTCTCTGGTGGATGTAGCCCACACTAGGTGAACCATGTATATATGTGTCTCTATTGTATTGTGTATCTTCTATGTTTTATTTCTGCATTTATTTTATTTTATTTTTCGTGATCCTATTTTTCTAACAACTGGTATCAGAGCAAAAGGTATCTCCCAGGAAAAGAGGGTTCCTGATTTGAGTGGGAGCAATGGCGGAAGACGAAAAGTTTAGGTTCGAGAAATTTAATGGCCAAAATTACCTGTTATGGAAGATGCAGATGGAAGATTATTTATATCAGAAGGATTTGTTCCTACGATTGGGTAGAATAACAAAGAAGTTGACGACCATAAAGGATGAAGACTGGGAGGTTCTTGACAGAAAGGAACTAGGAACGATGCGGATGATCCTGGTAGTGTTAGTGGGCTTCAATATCTCAAAAGAAAAGACAACGAAGGAGATGATGGGCACATTGGCTAAACTGTATGAAAAACCCTCGGCATCCAGTAAGGTATTTCTAAAGAAGCGATTATTTAATATGAAGATGTCAGAAGGTGGGTATGTTGCAGATCATTTAAATGAATTTAATACGGTTACTAATCAGATAAGTTTTGTAAAAGTGGACTTTGATGATGAGGTCAGGGCTATTCTAATCCTGCGCTCATTACCAGAAAGATGGAATGGCTTGGTCATGTCTGTAAGTAACTCTGTCTCAGGTTCAAAACCTCTGAAATTTGATGATGTTGTTGGTGGTATCCTTAGAGAGGAAATGCAACAGAAAATCACAAGTGAGACATCAGGTAATGTGTTAAACATGGAGAATAGGGGGAGAGAAAAATATATAGGAAAGGGCTCAGGGAACCACGGGAATTCTAGGAAGGGTAGATCCAAATCTAGAATGGGAAAGATAGAGTGCTAGAATTGCAGGAAGAAAGGACATCTGAAGAAAGACTGCAGAGCTCCAAAGAAACAAAGAGATGGACAACAGGAGAAAAATTAGTAAGAAAATGTAACATGTGATGTGTTACAAGATGCTTTGATTATTTCTGTAGATAATATTTATGAGTCTTGGGTAGTAGATTCATGGGCTTCATTTCATCTCACGCCCCATAGGAAAAATTTTCTAGATTATGTTCAAGGTGATTTTGGACAGGTTCATTTGGGTGATGATGCACCATGCAAAATTGTTGGAATGGGTAAGGTACAAATAAAGTAAAAGAATGGAAACCAATGGTTGTTGAAAGAGGTAAGACATGTTCCAGATCTAAGGAAAAAGATAATTTCAACATGGTAGTTGGCAAGTGAAGGCTGTATATCCATATTTACAGATAAAGCATGGAAGGTCACCAAAGGATCACTAGTGATAGAAAAAGGATAGAAGGTAGGTACATTGTATTTATGTACTGGTAATATTGATTCTTCTATGTCTTTATCTTCTACATGAGTGGACACAACACTTAGGTATCATATAATTGGACACATTAGTGAGAAGGGGATGGAGATACTTCACAAAAGGAATTTGTTGCCAAATCTTAAACAAATTGATTTGGATTTCTGTGAGCATTGTGTTTATGGAAAACAAAAGAGAGTCATATTTCTCAGAATCAGAAAAGAAACGAAAAGTGAAAGGTTAGAGCTTGTGCACATAGATGTATGGGGACCAACTTAGGTATCATATATCGGTGGCTCTCATTATTATGTTACTCTTATTGATGATGCAACTAGAAAAACTTGGGTTTATTGCATTCGAAAAAAATCTAATGTTTTTGACACTTTTAAGAAATGGAAATATTTGGTTAAGAATGAGACAGGAAAAAGGTTGAAATGTCTCAGATCAGACAATGGAGGTGAATATTGCAATAAGGAGTTTGATGATTATTTTTCATACCATGGGATTCGTAGAGAGAAGACTAATCCAGGAACACCATAGGAAAATGGTATGTCAAAAAGGATGAACATGACAATAATGGAGTGTGCAAGGAGTATGAGATTGCATGATGGGTTTCCCTTACAGTTTTGGGAATATGTAGTAGATATTGTTGTTTACTTAATAAACATAGGACCTTCAAGATCTTTGGATGGTGGAATTCCAGAGGAGGCATGGACAGGTAAAAAGATAAACTATTCATTTTTGAAGACTTTCGGTTGTGAAGAATTTGTCCATATTGATAAAGAAAATAAAACAAATCTTGAGGCCAAATCCAAGAAGTGTACCTTTATGGGATTATGAAAATCACAAAATCATTAGGATTAGAGATGTCATATTCAATGAGAAGTTCATGTACAAAGATCAATTGCAGGGAAAGAAACAAAAAAAAGAAAAACCAGAATACACAGTGCTTGATGAGATCATTGAAAAATAAATTCCAAAGGTACCAAAAAATCAAAATGTACAACAACATGAGCATTAGGTACCTCAAACTCCTGCAAGTGTTGTTAGAATATCTACCAGGTTAAGTAGACCTCCTGAACGATACTCTCCTTCATTGTATTATTTATTGTTGATTAATTCTGGTGAGCCAGAATGTTATGAAGAGACAATGCAGGTAGACACTAAAAAGAAGTGTAAGAAAGGAATGAAAGAGGAAATGGATTCCTTGGTAAATAACCAGACTTGGGACTTGGTTCAGTTTCCTGCAATAAAAAGAGCATTGTAGAATAAATTGGTTTACATGTTGAAGGAAGAAGATGGAGGAAAAATATGATACAAGGATAAACTTGTTGTAAAGGGGTTTGCACAAAAGAAAGGTATAGATTTTGATGAAATATTTTCTTTGGTTGTTAAGATGACTTCAATTAGGACTATTTTAAGTCTTGTGGCAGTAGAAGATTTTCATCTTGAACAGTTATATGTAAAAAACAAAATTCTCTATGGGGATTTGGAGGAACAGATTTATATGCAACAACCACAGGGGTATGAGTTCAAAGGAAATGATAATTTGGTATGCAGGTTGAAGAAGAGCTTGTATGGCCTAAATAAAGCTCCAAGGCAGTGGTATTTGAAGTTTGACAGTTTTATGATAGAACAAGGTTATAGTAGATGTCATTCTGATCACTGTGTTTATTTTAAAAGGCTAGAAAATGGAAGCTATATTGTCTTGCTATTGTATGTAGATGGCATGCTTGTTGCAGGGTCTAATATGCATGATATAAATGTGATCAAGAAGAAATTATCTAATTCATTTGCGATGAAGGATTTGGGTGCTGCAAAGAAAATCCCTTTTATGAGAATAACGAGAGATAAGAAAAATCGCAAATTGAAATTTTCTCGGGGTGAGTACATAGAGAAGGTGTTGGAGAGGTTTAGAATGTAGAATGAACAACCAGTTAGTACACCTTTGGCCAACCATTTCAAATTAGATAAGGAGATGTGCCCCAAGACACATGAGGAAATAAAATACATGTCCAGGGCCCCTTATTCATCAACAATTGACAGCTTGATGTATGCGATGGTTTGCACAAGACCAGATATTACACATTCAGTCAGAGTTGTGAGCAGGTATATGAATAATCCAAGGAAAGAACATTGGGAGGCAGTAAAGTGGATTCGCAGGTATTTGAGAGGTACTTCTACTCATGCATTATGTTTTGGAGGTTCAAACATTGTTCTACATGGATATGTTGATTCAGATATGGCAGGTGATAAAGATAGTAGGAGGAGCACCATAGGGCATGTTTTTACTGTAGGTGGAACAACAATAATTTGGATTTCAAAACCAAAAAAGGTTGTTGCACTTTCAACAATAGAAGCAGAGTATGTTGTTTCTACAGAGGTTGGTAAATAAATGATTTGGTTATAGAGGTTTATGGAGGAATTAGAAAATAAGCAGGAGAATAACAAGTTTTACTATGACGGTGAGAGTGCCATTCATCTGGAAAAGAACTCATACTTCCATTCAAATACTAAGAATATACAAATCAGGTACCATATCATACGATTTGTCTTGGAAGATGGACATTTGAAGTTGGAAAAAATACATACTAGCCAGAATCCTACAGACATGTTAACAAAGGGAGTAACCAGGGAGAAATTGAGTTCCTTCTCAGTTTCAGTTGGCCTTCAAGCATGAAGGTGAAGATGAGAAATTTCCAAGTCTAACGTGGAGTATAGTCCAACAGGTACAACAATAGTGGATTTTTTTTTATCAGTCTCCAAGTGGGAGATTGTTGGTTGTGGAGCCTGATTATATTCTTGATTTAGAGGTTTGTTTCATCCATGCTTGGACCCCATTCCCTAACGAGGGAGTGTGGGAGGGGTTTTTCCCCCCACAAATGTTGCCAGGGGAGTTTAGGGGGGTGGGCGACGAAATTTTTTGTAGCCCCCCCCGATGGGGCATTTTGGGGAAATGTCGCCGAAGCGAAATATTGAGAAAAAATTCCTTGTAAAATATTGTAATGTCGTAGTCAATCTGGACCGTTCAATATAAGGTCGCAGATTTGATGATAGAAGTTATTTTAGGGTTTTTTTTTCCCTAGAAGACAACCCTCTTTTATGAGGGAACTGTATTGCGGTTGTGTATGTGCGTGCTTATTTTATTCTAAGAGAGGAGACTGTTAGAGAAAGAAGAGGAAGTTACAATGGGCGTGTTGTAGGTTGTATCTCTTCATTTTGTTGGATAATAAAAAACAAGGACTTGGCAATTTATCTGGTGAACGTAGCCCACACTGGGTGAACCACGTATATCTATGTCTTTGTATTGTCTATCTTCTATGTTTTATTTCTTCATTTGTTTTATTTTATTGCTCCACGATCTTGTTTTTCTAGCAAATTTGTCCATGTTCATATGCAATGCTTCATGATTATTTGTTCATGTTTACATGCAATTAGGCATCAATAAAAGATCCCCGTCATAGAATTTGGGTAGAGAAAGATCTCACAGAAATTACTAGATCAAGTGGTATCAAAGAAGGTCTGACCAGTTTTGCATATTGTTAATGATCACAGGAAAAACAAAGAAGCAACATGGCTTCATGATCTTAAAGAAATCAACCAGACCATTCAAGTAGAGAACATTGAATTGAGGAGGTTGCTTCAAGAATCTGAAGAAGAAAAGAGAAAACTATGAATGCAACTACAAGATATGGAGGAGCAAGTTAGGGAATGCTCTGCGACAAGAGAAGCAGAAAGTCCCTCCAAGACTAGACAAACTTGTGGCCATGGCAGGTATATCAGTTATGGTTCTTGTTATGAAAATAATTATACTTGCACATATTGTCAGATAATAGAGGATGCTCTTCAAACACCAAGGAACCAAGGTGGTTTTCTAGAAGCATCATCTACAACTTCATCCAACTAGGAGGAGCAATTGGCCAAACTTCAGGCATATGACCAAGTGTCACAAACAATAATGGAGGTAAAGAATTCTCCATGTTCAATTCCTTCCCTTATTAATGATGATGCCTCTCTCAGAGTCTTTGAAAGGCATAGTGGCACACTAAGGGAATTGACTTGAATTTGCTGAGGAAGATCGAGTATAAAGGAGGAGGTCTTGGGATTGATGGCCAATGAATCATTCAACCACTGAAGGTTGAAGAAATACCTTGATATGTAGGATTGGGGTATGGTGAAAGAGAATGCTCAAAAGCAATAGAATTAGAGGATTCTTCAAGCAAAGCACTGAGATCCTCACCAACACCATCTAAGAAAAATGATGGCACAACACTTTTTGAAAGTGATATAACTATAACGAGATTATGGAGGAAGTCAGAGTCTCCTCAAAAATCTTGGGACAATAAGAGTGTTGCAAAGTATTGGAAGATGAAAGCTCCTTATAGTGAAGGCGAGAAGGACATGAAGTCACACAACTATTGCACTCACTACCAAATGAGTGGTCGTTGGATCAAGAAATGTTAGAAGCTTCACCCCGAGCTTCATGGCACACTAAGCAAGAATATTGTACCAGAACCTATGCAGTTGGAGGCTTGATCCAAGTGGATCTTTCTTAGTTGAAAAAAAATGGCTAAAAATCAAAGTGCCCAGAATTCAATGAAACCAACGACGCAATCGACACCTCAAATGGACTCTAGATGAAAAATTTATGGCCATATGAAATTTTTGGCAGATAGGAAAATCTGGAGAAGTTTGTATAATGATGACGTCAGCATGCTGACATGGAAGCACCACAAACTGCCACGTGTCATGTATTTTTGGCACTTTTAGGGGTCCATGTGGACCAGTAAAAATGTTCCACATGTTAGTCGTATGGACGCCACATGGTAGTACAGATACTGACATGTCGACCAACGTGATTGTATGGTGATGACGTCAGCAGAGTGACTAGACCGTACATAATGTTGATGTGGCAGTATGGTGTTGAAGCAATAGGTGACATGTCATATCACTGGGAATTATGGTGCTGACATGGAAGCACCACATGCTACCACATGCGAGGTTGATTTGTACTTTTCAGGGGTCCAAATGGATTGATAAAAATGTGCCACGTGGCAGCCATACTGACACCACATGGAAGTATGGAGGATGACATGGAACTGAATGGAACGCCACATGAATTCTGAATGGGAATTGATTGGCCAATCATAGAGTGCCATGTGGCCCAATCATGGGGCTCCACGTGGTAACCCTCGTATGCCCAATGAGGGTTGGGTTCGAAAAATTCAAATTAAAAAAAACGACCGCCAGATCGACGACCAACAAAAGATAACTAGAATAGTAAATTTGGTGGGAAGTTTTTTAGTGGGTTAAATATAGTGAAGGTTTGACATTTCCTAAGTGGGATCCCATGGGTTTGACCCCGTGTCTTCCCCCCAACAAACACCACCACTTGCCAATATGCCAAGTGGGCGGACTTGGTAAGTCTACCCACCTCAAACCATTTAAACCATGGTTTATTCATCTTTCGGGAAAGGTATGAACATGGTCCCATGTGGAATGAATTTAGATATTGCATAGGTGCATTTATTGCATCGGGTATGGCCCAATAGGCACGAAAAACGAGGCAGAGATCCAAGAAGGGGTCCATAAGTGACAGTGACAAAATTTGACAAAATTATAGTCATTTTTGCACAATTTCTCACCAAAAATCCACTGGTGTAGTTAGAATTTGGATTTGAGCAGCAGAAATTGAAGGCTATGGTGAAGCCCATGTTTGCTTGGCACATTTTTTGAGGCAGATTTGCACCTTTCAGAACAGGGTCGAGTTTACAGTCAAAAGTTGCAGAATGACAAGACAAACCTATTGGTGCTGTGTATGTTGATATTTGAGCAACTAATTGAGCACCTTGGCCCAAAAACCAATGTAAATTTCATGCATTTATGATTTTTTCCTATTTTTGAAAATTGAAAGAGGGTGAATGTATATTGCATATTCTGGTGATATTTGAGTGTTGTAGCAAGGCAACAAGATCTAAATTATTACAGGAAATTCATTGTTTGATCCTTAGACGTAAAACAAGATGGTGCGGTAAGAGGCCATTTTGACACTTCGATAGAAAGTAGTCCTGTTGACAGCCAAAAGTATCATAATTACGATACAAGTGTGATGATGATGAGATTTTCCTTATTTGTTATGTTGCATATGTTTGTAATGGGGGGTTTTTAAAAATCATAGAGTTACCACTAGTGCACATTTGGGGGTATCCGCCTTAATGTTAATGATGTAAAAGGTTGTAATTAGCCACTCTTGAAAGTAATGATGAGAGTGAGAGGCATTTTTTTCTATGACTAAACTTTGTTAAGCCTTGTTGGAAATATTGTAATGGGTATTGTAGCCATTGTTGAGTGAGAGGCATTATTTTTTCCTAGGCCTGTTTTGGAAATCATTGTAAACTTGTCCATGAGTGTTTTATAAACTCTTGGAAAGTATGGTACTACTTTGAAAAGTTGTAATCCATGTATTGTAAGCTACAAATTTTCATTGATGCAAGTGTTGGCATCGAAATACTGATTTCAAAGTACAAATTTGAAGGAGAATAAGGGTGCATCCTTTCAGAGACAATTCATATGAAAATCAAGGAATGAGCTACACATTTGCATTGATGCAAGTGTCAGCGTTGATGTCCTCATTCCAAAGAACAATGGTAAAGGAGAAGAAGGGTGTGGCCTTTCAGAGACATTTGTTATGTAGATCAAGGAATCAAATAAATATTTTCATTAATGCAAGTGTCAGCATTGACATACTCATTCTAAAGCACGAAGGTGAAGGAGAGGAAGGGTGTGGCCTTTCAGAGACATTTTTTTATGTAGATCAAGGAATCATCTATACATTTGCATTGATGCAAGTGTTGGCATAGACATCCTCATTCCGAAACAAAAATGTGAAGGAGAAGAAGGGTGCAACCTATCAGAGACATTTGTTATGCAGATCGAGCAGTGGGGAAGTGCATTATGGAGTGTAAGACTCTTCCTAGAAGCTAGTTGTGAAGATTCAAGTTACAGTTTCTCTCTATACTTTTGGAGGACCAAAAGTGTTTTTTTGTGGGCAGGTATGATCTAGGAGGATCTCCACATAACGATTCAATACTTTGCACACCATGGAGAATATAATTAAAATGTTAATTGATGATAGGTGACAAATTTGAAATAGAATGATTAATGCTTCATTTAAAATGTAAAAAATTATTAATGCGAAGATTCAAGTTATAGTTTCTCTCTATACTTTTGGAGGACCAAAAGTGTTTTTTTGTGGGTAGGTATGATCCAGGAGGATCTCCACATAATGATTCAATACTTTGCACACCATGGAGAATATCATTATAATGTTAATTGATGATAGGTGACAAATTTGAAAAAGAATGATTAATGCTTCATTTAAAATGTAAAAAACGATTAATACTTTAAATGAGTGTGAAAAGCTCATGTATTATTCATTCAAGTTGGAAAAATGATTAATACTTGAAGTGAGTGGAAATTACATGTATTTTTCACTTAATTTATAAAAAGGGGAATTAGTTGTGAGAATCCACCTCACAAATTAGTTTCCTAGTTTTAAGGGGAAATTAGTTTTATATGAGAATCCTACCTCAAAAATTAGTTTCCTAATTTTGTGGGGAAGTTGGGAGTCTCATGAGTTGGTTTGGGTTTCTTCCCCATTTTATCACAAGTGGTTTCCTAGTCTCAAGGGGAATTTTAGGTTGGTTGAGAAGCTTTCTCATTTTTTTCCTTGAGTTGTTATTTAGATCCTAAATTTTTGGATCTTGTCTCCTTGAATTATGGAGAGAGGGAAACTACATAAATTCATTATGGAAGCATTGTAAAGGGAGTCCCCTTGGAGAGAGAGTTTTTCATTGTGAGGAATGTAGTCCTTTCGATGTCTGAGAAGGTTGCTCTGGGTTTCTTCCCTGTAAGAAGCATGTACCACATTATGTGAGAAGGTTTCAACCATGCTATAGAACGAAAATAAAGTGATTTGTATTCCAAGCAGGTCCAGAGATGTAGCCAGAAAATTCTGGTGAACTCCGTTAACACATGGGTGTCAAATTATATGTGTGAGTTTTGTTTTGCATTCTTGCTTGATTAAGTAGAGATTTAATTACACATATGCACACAAATTATGACCATTTGTTCATGTTCATATGCAATTCTTAATGATTATTTTCTCATGTTCACATGCGATTAAGCATTAGTAAAATATCCTCGTCGTAGAATTTTTGTAGAGAAAGATCTCACAGAAATTCCCAAATCAATAGAACAAAAAAATCATTCGAAGTGGGAGACATAATTTGGTTATAGTTGAGTAAGGAAAGACTACAAGGTACTGGTAATAAGATCAAGTCTCTATGGTATGTCCATTTCAAGGTATTGGATAAGGTTGGAGATAACGCCTACAAATTTAGTCTACCACCATACATGCACATTTACCCTATAGTGAATGTGGAGAATTTGAAACTCTATTAACCTTCCATGCTGGATTAGGAGGAGGAGAAAGTCCTACCTACCATAGAGGAATTAGCACCAAATGATCATATATGTTAATGTTTGGACAACATCGGGAAGACATTCTTCCACACACACACACACACACACACACACACACAGATATATATATATATATATATATATATATATGACATGATATTTATAATACAAGGTATAAATATATATAATAAATAAGTAGTTATGTATTATCCAAGGGACGCATCCTTTCATGGATGGTCACCATATGTTCTCTATATATGGAACTCTCATCATTGTAACAATATATCATAATCATTTTTTCTTAGCATTTTCTACTGTACGTATGTCTCTGTGCATGGTTATTCTTCTCGTGATCTTGGTTATTACTGTCGATATTGTTCATGGTTTATGATTTAGTTCATGTAAATTTGTACATAAACTGAATGTAATTGAACAAAATTAAACTCCAACATGGTATTAGAGAAATTTTCTTGAAAGTAGATTATTACACAGGCATTGATCTTCTATAGCAAGTCACCGTACCTTTCTTACAATTCTTTGTTTTGTTGTAGCTACAACTCGGGTTAAGGTTTTTGCACTCTTCCAGTAACCATGGTGAACCATATTTTTGTGGAAAATAGGCTTGATGGAACAACCAAATTCAATTCTTGTAAATCTAGATTGCTTATCACTCTTGAAGAGAGTGACCTAATGAAGTACGTTGAATAAGTTGTACCAGAATCAACTGATGATGTAGAAAATTCTCAATGGAGGAAGAATGATGAAAAATCCAAAAAGATGATAATCTATTCTATGAGAGACCATTTAATCCCTCACATATCCAACTTGAATACAACTAAGCAGATGCATGATGCCTTGAAGAAGTTGTTTGAGAGAAATAACACCAACATAGTACTTTCCTTGAGACACCAACTTCATAATCTCAAGATGATGAAGTCTGATACAATTTCCACCTTATTTATAAATATTTCAGAGATCAGAGAACAGTTGGGTGCTTGAGGTGATTTCCACGTGTCATTTAGCATCAGGATGACATTCACTCATAGGGGTGTACCTGTGGTGAATGACCCTGGTGATTTGACAAGGAATGATAAAGACTCAAGATGTTAGATGCTATCACATGCAGACCCAGAGTGAGCCTAATATCAAAGAGATTCAATTGGTTCAGAGGGAGAGCCAAAAAAGGAGTTTCCCCTCTGTTGAGGTGGGAGAGAGACATCTCCCAAGACTGACAGACAAGTGTCATCAGTCTAGGGTGAATTTTGTATACTTAAGAGACAAGCTTTGGCATGATGAAGAATGTCTCCCTTGTTGAGAGGGAGTGTTGATGTTTGGACAACATTGGGAAGACATTCTTCCATATATATATATATATATATATGACATGATATTTATAATACAATGTATACATATATATAATAAATAAGTAGTTATTTATTATCCAAGGGACACATCCTTTCATGGATGGTCACCATATGTTCTCTATATATGGAAATATCATCATTGTAATAATATATCTTAATCATTTTGTCTTAGCATTTTATATTGTACTTGTGTCTCTATGCATGGTTATTATTCTCGTGATATTGGTTATTACTGTTGTTATTGTTCATGATCTATGCTTCAGTTCATGTAAATTTATGAAGAAACTGAATGTAATTGAACAACATTAAACTCCAACAATATAGAGTTGGCAGAGGACACAGTTTTGCAGAAGAAGTCCAAAACTATGATACATGGGTAGCATGACCTTTGGAAGATTGGATTGAAAGAACAAATTCTAGGAAAAGAAAAATGGTACTCTAGAGAGAAGGTAGAGGAAAAATTTCCTCACTTTAATTAGTAAAGATTTTGGGGACCAAAAGCCTCCCTAAATAGCCTAAATAGGGAGTTATGATCCATATTGGATCATTATATAATTTTCCATCTATCTCGATACTTTTTGGATGGAAACAAAATGGAGGAATTAGCTTGTAGATCCATTTTAGAGGTAGGTCCCAATTTTGAAAATTGGGTCCAAAAAACCATCTAAAACCTTGCAAAGCCATTTTAAGGCATCGAATGCCATTTTTTTGGGTCCAAACATACTTTACAGGAAGATGAAATATTATACACATTGATACCTTTCTAACAGTGCAAGAATCACCTCAATTAGAGCTTGTGTGTGAAATTTATGCCTCCTGCAAGTTGACCTACCTTGTTGACCACCATGGTATGAGTGGATGCCACATTAGTCCCCATTACTCAAAACCTATGGGGATAGCCACATTTGAAATTTCAAGAAGATTCCATAAGGTCCAAACTTTATCACTAATTGATAGTTGAGGAATTCAAAACCCTAACCCTAGAAAACTATCGGGATATGTTAAATATTAGGTTACTAGGAGGAGAAAGGGTCCATTCTTTTACATTGTACTTATTCCATAGTTGAGCAAAGAATCCAAGGAGTGGTAGTTTTAGAGAATAAAAAAGGAGGTAGAATATTCTACAGTATCCATTCAAGCCACATTATCAAAGGAAACTCCATAGTGAGTGCCTCTTTCTTTGTACTTTCTTCCCATAACTGAAGAAAAGAGAACATAGCATAGGCCTCACCTTCTAGTCGGGTTTTCTTTTGTATTTGGTTTCCAGGGATACATATTGTGTTCATTTGTGTGGATAACATGTATATTTAATCTCATTCATCTCATTTTTGTATTAATTTAATTTCATAAATTCAAGCAAAKCTAGTAATAAATTAATCTGGATCTAAGCAAATAAACTGCAAAACTCTAAGATTTCAAAATAGTTTAGGATCTATTGTGAAAAATTGTAGTGGAATATCCACAACAGTTTATAGATTATCCTAGCACATGAGTTTTTATTTATATTATCATTTAGCCTGATGGTATAGGTTTGAATTTGTTAATTTGTGGTTGGGCCTAGAATGTGTAATGTTAGTATTTCTAGTATATCTAATAGATCTAGTATTTTCTACCATCTTATTTTCTAGTATTTCTAGTATATTTGATCTTATGTTAAGCTCTAGACAAAGCCCCATGTTATGTATAAAATCCATTATTAAGCCCTAGATATTGAATTATTACATTTCTATTGTTATAATTGTATGTAGGCTAGAACTCTTCATCACACCCTTTCATTATAATTGTACCATTTGTTTGGATGGTTGATCTTTATATCATTATATTATTATAATTGTACAATTTTTAAGGGTTTGAAAGGTACGTAACATACAATTGGCATAAATTTTGATTGAAATATTTGTTTTTGGTGATTCAAAATTTGTAATAAAGAGAAAATATAGGAGTATTAGTTTTATTTTCTAACATGGAAAAGGGTTCTATAATAAATAGTACTAGTACTCCTCATAAAAACTCAATCATGACTTTCAAAGAAAATGAAGACTTAAAAAATAGGCTAACCCAATTAAAGAACCAAGTTGATGAAATGGGTGTTAATATGTTGAAACAAGTGGATTTATCACATTCTCATGAATACCTTAAAAGAGTATTAGAAGATCACATGGAAAATAAGATGGATGAAAATAAGGAAGAGATGATAATAAATATGGAACAAATGGAACAAAATATGGATGAAAAGTTGGAACATATGGAACAAAAGATTCTAGAATCCTTATATGGGAGGCTCCCTAAAATTCCTAAGGGGTCTGAGTGGACTCATGAAAATAAAGGTAGTGTTTAGGTTGAACATTTTTCCAATAATAAGAATTTTATAGGGGCATTTAACTCCAATAATGGAGTTACTTATGGATGGTCTCCAAAAGGAGTGAACCTTCCCAAGGTTGAATTAAGGAAGTTTGATAAAACATAGGTGTTTACCTGGGTGAACAAAATAGAGAAATATTTTGAACTGCATAATACTATGGATGGTAAGAAAATGATTCACATATAAATTTTGAACTTTGAGAATAAACCATCAATTGTATCAATGGGTAGGTAAAAGGAAGCTACCTTTTTATCATTATACTTGGGTTTTATTTATAAAAGACTTAAAATAATAATATGGGAAAGTTTGAGAACATCAATACTTTAATAAATTGACAAGAATCAAGAACTTAGGTGATATTGAAGATTATAATTCAGAATTTAAAGTACTGGACACAAGGGTGGATGACATAAGTGATAAACATTTGTTGGAAGCTTACATGGGTGGATTAAAAGAAGACATTAAACATGAGATTTTCCTAAAACATCCTGCAAATATTATGGAAATTATGCATTTTTATCATCATATTCACGCCAAGAATAAAGCTACACACAAGCATACCATTGGAGCATACACATGAAGTAGATATCCTTTTGGGGTTCATAAGAAAACCGTACCTCAACCAACAAGGTTGACACCTCAACAAATGGATGAAAGAAGATTAAAGGGACTATGTTTCAATTGTGACAACAAGTATAGTAAGGGGAATAAATGTGGCGAGAAGAAATTATTCTACATAGGCTATGAACAGGAAGAATATAAAGAATTGGAACCATCATAAGATATAGATCTAGAAGATACTACTCCAATGATATGTCATCATGCATTGGTCAACATCGGTACTCCAAAAACCCTCAAGATATAAGGATACATCAAAAATAAAAAGGTAATAGTGTTGATTGATTCTGGTAGTATCCATAACTTCATCAATTACAAATTAGAAAAAGTGTTATGATCCAATGCCTTAAAAATGATAAAAAAAGATAAAATTACAGTCCACTTTGAGGGGGAAATCTCCTTTTACAATATGTCCACTTCATAATACAATAAGAGATGAGATAATATTATCCTAACACTATATCTCCTTGATATATATATATATATATAGGAGACAAAGGGGTACAATTATGATGAAAGGGTGCAATGAAGGGTTCTAGATGACCTATTAGAAATGTAATAATTCAATATCTAGGGCTTAATAAGGGGTTTTATACCTAACATGGGGATTTGTCTAGGTATTAACATGCCCCTCCCCTTCAAACAAGTGTTGTCCTAAAAACTTGACTAACCATAGGTGCTTCTACACGAAGAACTCATCTTCCCATGTTGCCTCTTCCACTAGTAGGTTCTTCCATTTGATGAGGTAGTCTGTAATTGCTCAATTTCTCAACTACTTAATTCTTGTTTCAAGGATTTTTTTGGGTCTGGTATGATTTTCCCTTCTTCATTGATCTCTAGTAAAATATTTTGGAATGGGATCTTGTTGTCGATGACCTTCTTTAAGAAAGAAACATGGAAGACTAGATTTACACATGAAGATGGAGACAATTCCAATTTGTAAGCCATACTTCCAATCCTTTGCAAAACCTTATAGGGGCCATGATATTTGGGTGATAATTTATTGTCCTTATTTTATTGCTTGAGGGACATTTGTTTGTATGGTTGTAGCCTTAGAAATACCCAATCCCCCATTTTAAATTCCCTTTGATTGCAATGTTGATATAATTTTTGTTTCATCCTATTTTGTACCATAACCAAGTTGTCTTTCAATAGTTTTAGGACCTCTTGTTGGTTCCCTATGTGGTCCACCACTGCTTGAACCTTTGTATTCCCTTTCAAGGGTGATGTGATGGATGGAGGATGATATCCATAAAGTGCCATACATAGGGACATTTTTGATGAAGTATGGAAGGATGTGTTGTACCACCATTCTACCAAGGGAAACCACTTGAACCATTGTGTATGTTTATCGAATGCAAAAAAACAAAGATATCCTTCTAGACATTTATTCACAATATCAGTTTTCCCATCGAATTGAGAGTGCTAAGATGAGCTATGAGCCAATTGAGTACCCAAAAAAGAAAATAATCTAGTCCAAAACTTTCCCTGAGCAATTTATGGTAGCTCCATCTCCAATCATTACTTTAAACTCTGGTGCGGGATATACAAATCAATTGAGATATTTTGCTAATTTGTAATTGATGAAATTATGGGTACTACTAGAATCAATCAATATTGTTACCTTTTTCTTTTTTATGTATCCTTGTATCTTGAGGGTTTGTGGAGTATAGATGTCAACCAATGCATGACAAGATATTGTTGGAGTAGTCTGTTCTAGATCTGAATCTTGTGGCGGTTCCAATTCCTCCCCTTCTCCCTCTTCAAAATCCATGTAGAATAATTTCTTCTCACTGCATTTATGCCCCTTACTATACTTGTTGTCACAATTGAAACACAATCCTTTTTCTCTTCTTTCATCCATTTGTTGAGGTTTCAGCCTTGTTGGTTGAGGTATGTTATCTTCTTCCTCTTCACAATAATAGATGAACAACAAAATAGATGGATCCACAACACTAGAATAATACATTTATTGATAGGAAACAATGTTCACTTGCCTCTTTGATGGGGCAACCTCCAGTAGAGTAGATATCTATTAAAATAATTCTCTAGACAAGTTCTTGTCATACCTTCTACTCTTATTTATACCAATTCTATCTTCTAAAGAACATTCTAGAGGAACATCTTTATAGAAGCAGAAGGTTCTATTAGGTCTTCTTACATTGAATTGTTCATATTTATTAAATAGGTGTTGTTAACTAGTATCAACCTTTATTACATGGAAAATATATTATTCTACCTACATGAGAGGTTAGGGGGTTAGGTCCCTAACAACCCCTTACTGTACTTGTTGTCATAATTGAAACATAGTCATTTTTCTCTTCTTTCATTCATTTGTTGAGGTATCAGCCTTGTTGGTTGAGGTACGCTTGTCTTATAACCCACAAAACAATCTATGCTTGTTGTGTATGCTCCAATGGTAGATTTGTGTGTATCCTTATTTTTGTCTTGAATATGATGAACATTTTGCATGGCTTCCATAATATTTGTAGGATGTCTTAAGAAAAAATCATGTTTGATGTCATCTTTTAATCCACCCATGTATGCTTCCAACAATCGTTGATCACTTATGTCATCCACCCTTGTGGCCAATACCTGAAATTATGAATTATAATCTTCAATATCACCTAAGTGCTTGATTCTTGTCAATTGACTGAAGTAGTCATGTTCCCACACTTTCCCATATTGTTCTTCTAATTTTGTTGTAAATAAACCCCACATATAATGATAAAGAGGGGGATTCATTTTCACTTTCCATTGATACCATTGATATGGTTTTATCTCAAAGTTGAAATTTGTTTTGCGAATCCTTTTCTTATCATCCATAATATTATGTAGTTAAAAATACTTATCCATTTGGTTCACCTAGGTAAAGACCTTTGTTCCATCAAGCTTCTTTAATTCAATCTTGGGAAAGTTGAATTTAGGACCCCCATCATCATTAACTCTACTATTAGAGTTAGATTCACTAGTTTAAAATGACTTATTATTGGTAGTTTGTTCAACATGAATACTACCTTTATTTTCATGAGTTCCTTGCATTTTGATATCTCCTTTAGGGAGTCTCTCATCTAGAGCTTGACAGATGGAAGACATGGAACTTTTCATTTCCTTCATGCAATTTTGTATTTCTTCTTCATTTTCATCCATCTTCCTTTCTACTTCTTGAAATTTTCTTTGTGATTTTACCAAATTATTAGACTTGTCACTCAATTCATTAAGTTGTTCCTCCAATTTGGACATCATGTTATGTATGTCTTCATTTTCTTCTTGAGTCATAGATGAGACTTTCGGAGTTTTAATTGGTGTTGTCATATTTTTGGGACACATATGGAATAATAATAGTAATAATCCTATATTATATCTTTATCCCAAATTTTAAAACACTAGAAACAAATCTTCCAATAAAAAGTTATGTCAATTGTAAGTTACATACCTTTCAACCCTTAATTTGGAGTATGTCCTCTTGATCGACCTTCCTTATGTTGTAATTATGAAATTTAAGCCCTTATGAGTCTGAAATTTTGTCATGTATTACTTTGATATGTCCTCTCTTCATTGCCACAAGTATGATCACATTTGGATGTGCCAAGTGGAAGTTAGGGTAACTTCCCCACACCTTGCTGATTTTTTCCTTTCCAGGAAAGCGAACTTGTACAGTGTGCCCCGTGCACAATATTTGATGTCCAATTTTAAAATTTGTACCATAAATACTACATAATTTTTTATTTCCAATGCAACTAGTCTCATTCAATTTGGATCTTTGTTGAAGAAGATATGATGATTTTACCAGGAACACCTGTTTGAAACTAGTTAATAGGACTAGTCAAATACCCTATCTTCCACAAGGTGTTTCTATGAAATTGTGACTACCCAGAAGCTAAAAGTTTTACCACATATAACTTGATATGTCCTATGAATAAAATCCAAGTTTCACGGTCCGAAACATCCCAAAAAAAAAATTATATTGAAAATTCTAAGATGACTTTCGTGGAGAAGGAAAAATCTATGATCAATGAGATCTCATACCAAATGTTATGATCCAACACCTTAAAAATGATAATAAAACCAATAATTACAGTCCACTTTGAGGGGGAAACCTCCTTTTAAAATATGTCCACTTCATAATACAATAAGAGATTAGATAAGATGATCCTAATACTAGATCTCCTTGATATATATATATATATATGAGACAAAGGGGTACAATTATGATGAAAGGGTGCAATGAAGGGTTCTATCTGACCTACTAGAAATTTAATAATTCAATATTTAGGGCTTAATAAGGGGTCTTATACATAACATGGGAATTTTTCTAGGGCTTAACCAAAAAATCTCAATTTATTTGTATTGCAAACACCATAGTTTCAAGTAATGATTGCAGATGGAGGTACCATAAATTTTTCTGGGAAGTGCCATAGTGTTAATCTCAATATCGGGGAGTATGTTTTGGATAGTCCCATGATTTCCATCCAAATGGATGTTTTTGATGTTCTATTAGGGGTCTAATGGTTACAATCATTGGGAACATTGGTCCTTAATTTTCAATATCTTTTCATGATATTTTCCTCAGAAGGAAAGGAATTTGAGCTTAGAGGTATCCAAGGGAAACCCTCTAAGGTGATAATCTCTAATAGAATGATAAAATTACTCAAAAAGGGACACCATGGTGTAGTTTCACAATTTGTCTCTCTAAATGTCCAAACATATTTATCCTCTGCTCCATTGGATCTCCAAATAGTTATCAACAATCACTCCAAGGTATTTGGAGAAATGCCTAAGGGTCTTTCACTTGCTTAAGATCATGACCATGCTATTCATTTGCAACTAGGAAGTGTACCACCAAACATTAGGCCTTACATGTATCCATATTCACAAAAGACTGAGATTGAGTGTATGATCCAAGAAATGTTAGAGGCCAACATCATTCAACCTAGCCAAATTTATTTCTCTTCACCGATGGTGATGGTTGCGAAAAATGACAGCTCATGGGAGATGTGTCCAGATTATAGATATCTCAAAAAAATGACCATAAAAGACAATTTTCCTATTCCTATCATTGACGAATTATTAGATGAATTGCATGGAGCAATTTTCTTTACTAAGTTGGATCTTCGTTCGAGATATCATTGAATCATAATGAGGTGGGAAGATATTCTCAAAATAGTTTTTAGAACATATGAAGGTCATTATGATTTTTTGGTTATGCCATTTGGACTTTCTAATGCACCTTCAACATTTCAAAGCTTGATGAATTCTATTTTCAAGCCATTCCTTATAAATTTTTTGTTAGTATTTTTTTATGACATACTAATCTACAACAAATTTGAGGAAGAGCATTCACAACATGTTGACATATTATTACAACTTTTGGAAGAGAAACAACTTTATGCAAATCCTTCAAAGTGTTCCTTTGGGGTTCAAGAAGTGGAATATTTGGGTCATGTTGTATATCATGAAGGTGTAAAAGTGGACCCTAACAAAATTGAAGCCGTGAGGGAATGACCAATTCCCAAAACCTTGAAAAAACTTAGAGGGTTCTTAGGATTGATAGGCTATTACCACAAGTTTTTCAAAAACTATGGTCAAATAGCAACACCTATAATAACATTATTAAATAAGGAAGCATTTTCTTGGAGTTAAGCAAAAACCAAAGATTTTGAAAAACTTAAGGAGGATATGTGTACAACTCTTGTCTTGGCCACACTTGATTTCACAAAAATATTTATTGTGGAGTTTGATGCCTCGGGCCATGGCATTGGTGCAATTTTAATGCAAGAATGAATTCCTCTTTCCTTTGAAAGTATCCAAATTAAAGGAAAAAATGTAACCCACTTATGAAAAATAAATGTTGGCCATACTACATGCAATTAAGAAATAGTGTCCTTAGCTAATAGGAAGACACTTCAAAATAAAAATAGGTCATGATATTTTTAAGTACTTCTTGGAGCAATGATTATCTTCAAAAGAGAAAAAAAAATGGGTTACAAAGATGCTAGGTTATGACTTTGAAATTATCTACAAAAAAGGAAAAAATAATGTTGTGGCAGATTCCCTTTTAAGGAAAGAAGAAGAAACAAAAGGTTCATTATGTGCTATTTCTATTTCGCAATTTGATTGGGTGGAAGAAGCAATGATAGAATGGAAGCAAGATCAAGAGGTATGAAAGATCATTCAAAAACTACAAGAGGACCCCAATTCAGTAGATAATTTTGTATGGAATAATGACTTTCTATGGTATCATGATCGCCTATATTTATGTAAGAATTCCCAATTCAAACAGAAGGTCCTTCTGGAATTGTACACTTCTTCTATAGGAGGACATTCATGATTCTTGAAAACATACCACATGATCAAGAAGGATTTTTTCTAGGAAGGTCTTAAAACTGATGTTCAAAAGTTAGTGTCTAAATGTGTGTTATGGAAACAAAATAAGGGAGAGACAATCAAGATTCCAGGTCTCCTGCAACCATTATCTATACCAAGTCAACGTTGGGAAGAAGTTTTAATGGATTTTATTACAAGTTTAACCAAATATGAAGGAAAGACTATGATCATGGTAGTATTGGATAAATTGAAAAAGTATGCCCATTTTTTCTCTATTTCTCATCCTTTTAAAGAAAGAACAATAGAAACAACATTAATGGAAACAATTCAAAAGCTACATGGATTCCCCAATATTATTGTAAGTGATAGAGATCCGATTTTCACTGGAATTTTTTGGCTTGTATTATTTTCTTGTTTGGGTACTCAATTGGATCATAGCTCATCTTACCATCCTCAATATGATGGGAAAATTGAGCTTGTGAATAAATGTCTAAAAGGATGTCTTCATTGATTTGCATCTGGCAAACGTACACAATGGGTCAAGTGGTTGGCCTTGGATGAATGGTGGTACAACACATCCTTCCATACTTCATAAAAAATGTCCCCATTTCTGGCACTTTATGGATATAATCCTCCATCCATAGCATTACCCATGAAAGGGACTACAAAGTTTCAATAAGTGGAGTAATACATAGGGCACCAACAAGAGGATCTCAAACTATTGAAGGATAACTTTGTTATGGCACAAAATAGGATGAAACAACAAGTTGATGAACATCGCAATGAAATGGAATTTGAAATGGGTGATTGGGTATTTCCAAGGCTATAACCATATAAATAGATGTCCCTCAATAAACAAAAGAAGGACAATAAATTAGCACCCAAACATTATTTCACCTATAAGGTTTTGCAAAGGATTGCAATTATGGCCTACAAATTGGAGTTGCCTCCATCTTCATGTGTACATCTAGTCTTCCATGTTTCTTTCTTAAAGAAGGTAATCGTCAAAAAGATACTAGTCCAAAGTATTTTACCATAGATTAATCAATAAGATCATACTAGAACCAGAAAAAATCCTTGAAATGATAATTAAGCACTGAGAAATAAAGCAATTACTTAATACCTCATCAAATGGAGGAACCTACCAGTGGAAGAGGCAGCATGGGAGAATGAGTTCTTCATGCAAAAAAACCCTCGGTTAGTCAAGTGTTGAGGACAACACTTGTTTGAAGGGGAGGAGAATGTTAATTACTATACAAATCCCCATGTTATATATCAAACCCATTATTAAGCCCTAGATATTGAATTATTACTTTTGTAGTGTTATATTTGTCTGTAGGCTAGAACCCTTCATTGTACCCTTTGTCTATATATATATATATATATATATATATATATAGAAAGGAGACCTAGTCTTAGGATCATCTTATCTCATCTCATATTGTATTATGAGCTGGATATATTGTAAACGGAGGTTTCCCCCTTGAAGTGAACTATTCATTAACTTTTTATCATTTTTAAGGCATTGGATCATAACAACCTACCATATGTGTTAGTATTTCTAGTATATATTATTTTCTACCATATTTGTTTTAAGTAATGTATTATCCTTTTCAATCAAATTAATGTTTTCTATCTTGATTTTGTTCTTTATATTATCCTTTAACATGATGGAATAGGGTTGAATTTTCTAATTTGTGGTTATTCCTAGCACATGTGTTGTAAACATTTCTAGTATGGAATTTAAATGTAGAATATATCCTTGCACTATTTACTTAATTTGGATACTATGTAGCGAGAAAATATATTGGATGTCCATTGGAGGAGATTTGGGTGCTTGGTGTAGAATTCCCCAAATACTAACACATTGAGACCTTCCCAACGATGCAAGAATCGCTTCAATCAAATCTCGTATGTGAATATTATGCCTCGCGCAAGTTGAACTACCTTGTTTACCACCATGGTATGAGTGGATGCCACGTCATCCCCCATTACTCAAAATGTGTGGGGATAACCATGTGTGTAATTTCAATAATATTATAGAAGTTCCAAACCTTATCACTAATTGAGGGTTGAGGAAGTCAAATCCCTAACCCTAGATGGCTATCAGGGTATGTTAAATATCGAGCTGCTAGGAGGAGAAAGGGTCCATTATTTTGCATTGTACTTGTTCCATAGTTGAGAAAATCATCCAAGGAGTGGTAGTTTGAGATCATATTAGAGGAGGTAGGATATTATGTGGCAACCATTCATACCACATTATCAAAGGAAACTCTATAGTGAGTGCCACTTTCTTTGTACTTTCTTTCCATAATTGAAGAAAAGAGAATAAAGCATAGGCCTCACCTTCTAGCTGGGTTTTCTCCCATATTGGGTTTGTCAGGATACATCTTGTCTTAAATTTTATGGATGGTGTGTACATTTTTTCTCATTCCTCTAGTTTTCCTATTCAGTTAATTTCATAAATTCAAGAAAAGCTAGTAATTAACTAATCTGGGATCTAAGGAAATAAATTGCAAAAATCTAAGATTTCATAATAGTTTAAGACTTATTGTGATGATCTGTTCCAGTGGAATATCCATGGCAGTTTATAGATCATCCTAGCACATGAGTTGTTCCTTATATTCTCCTTTATCCTATTTGCATAATTTTTAATTTGTTAATTTGTGGTTGGGCCTAGAATGTGTGTTAATATTTATAATATATATTATTTTCTACCATATTTGTTTTAAGTGTTGTCTTATCCTTCGATTGACTTAATGTTATCTATATTGATTTTTTTCTTTATATAATCCTTTAACCCAATGTCATATGGTTGGATTTTCTAATTTGTGGTTTAGCCGAGCACATGTGTTGCTAATAGTTCTAGTATGGCATTTAAATGTAGAATAGAGCATTGTATTATTTACTTAATTTGGCTACTATGTAGCATGATGATAGATTGGATACCCATTGGAGGATATTTGGGTGGTTGATGTAGAATTCCCCAAATCCTAACAGATCGACACCTTTCTAATGGTGCCAAAATCACCTTAATTGGAGCTTGTATATGAAAGTTATTCCTCCCACAAGTTGACCTACCTTGTTTACCACCATGGTACGAGTGGATGCCAAATCAACTTCTATTACTAAAAACATTTGGGGCTAGCCATGTGTGGACTTTCAAGAAGATTCTAAGGTATAAACCTTATCACTAATTGAAGGTTGAGGAAGTCAAAACCCTAACCCTAGATGTCTATTGGGATATGTTAGATATCATACCACTAGGAGCAGAAAGGGTCCATTCCTTTGCATTATACTTGTTCCATATTTGAGTAGAGCATACAAGGAGTGGTAGTTTGAGAGAATAACATAGGAGGTAGGATATTCTGTAGCGGTCATTCAAGCCACAATGTCAAAGACAACTCCATAGAGAGTGCCTCTTTGTTGATCACTTTTTCAGTCATCAAAGTTTGAGTCACTTTATATCTTTTTCCCTTTCTTATATAACCTATACTTATCCATTTTTTCTTTTCTTTTTCTCTTGTGGTTTGTGTTAACCTTACCCATAGTCACCATAACACTGCAAACCTGCAAACCCACAAGTCTCTAAACATAACACTTAACCATTTTTCTATTTTCATTTTTTTCCATACTTAGTGATTTTATCTATTTACGGGAGTCATATTGCAGGGGTAAATGATGTTCCAAAAGACCCCCAACCCTGCAACCCCACATTCTGCTCATTCCAAAATGACCCGCTTTCTCCTGCAACATACATCTCATTCTTTCTTTTACTTAGTATATTTTCAAATTGCGGATGCTGAACTCCCCTACATCCTCCCTTCATATCTCATAATCCCACTATCCCGTAATTACGTAATCATAACTTCACACTTCTCATCACTCAATTTCCACCTCCATACTTAAACATTTTCCATACATCCTTGCACACAATACCATTTCTCAAGAACATTTATGATTGTACTACTTGATTGGGTTGCCCAAGAGGTGAATTAAAAATCATTTTAATGACACAAATATTGTGATTTCCCCACCTTAAGGAAAAATCAAATCATGCAGTTAAAACTCAAATCCACTTTGTATGATATTAAATAAAGTACATGCAATAATTCAGTAATTAAAATCCTCATTGTAAATTCTTGTTACGACAAGAACCACCACCTTTTTCATGCTAATCAACCTTTTCCAAATATCCCAAATAAAAGAAAAGAGATCTATTATGGAGACACTATGAATACATTAGGATTTCAATACCATGATTTTCAATGATCTGAGGCATTTAAATGGTATACAATGCTCCTTCTTGAAGAATATAATTCAAACAAGGTCTGGAATTCTGGAATAGCATTGGTAGGTTGTATGTTGGAAGTATCAGATTTCAAGGAGCTTATTCTCTGGTGTGTTGATAGCTTTATAAATGAAAAGAGGATTGTTGGCACAGGGGCAGACCTATGGTTCAATGCTACAAAAGCGCACCAAGAAATCCCTAACTACCGACCCTTTCAGCAACACCTACGAAGCAAATGAAGTCTCACCCGAGGTAGAGGAAGGGGTGGTTGTAGGACTCAAGTGTCTGCAACCTTAGCTAGGACACATATATGTGATTATAATACTTAATAAAGCACTTAGCACCGCCAGTTCCTTAATATGCAATCAATATCCACTTCGCTGATAAAACAGAGCTTCACAACATTCACACTAATCTAATGTATTTAAGAACTTAGCATAGGTAAATAGATCAGATCGAGTAGATCAAGCACTTAGCATAGCCATATAGATCAGATCTAATATTCTCACACAAAGAATAAGTAGATCTATCTAAATACATCAAAGCACTTAGAAAATAACATGTGAACACATAAAGACAAAGCACAAAGAAACATAACACAGTGTTTACGTAGTTCACCCCCACCCTGGGGCTATGTCCACCAACTCTTCTCCTTTATTTTCTTCAGTCAATTGGTTACAAGCACAGAGCTTCAAAACCCTTACTCCACACAGGACAGAAGATCTCTGCAGCTCGCTAGATCCTTCTTCCTTCTGTTACAACACTAATCCTTCCAAAATCTACTACAATAACCTGCACTTAGCTCTGTAAGTCTCTTACAGTCATGCACAAATAACTTACAGGCTCTACTTGCACTTAGCATACATTCACATCACATAGATGCACCACAGTTCTATCTAGCCTAAGCGTCTATTTTTATATTACAAAGTAGTCCTAAACATGGGTAAACCCATGGGCCGACATCCCAATCCCATTACATAATCCCAAAAACCCAAAAAGGAGCCGAGATCCCGTGATCTCCGCTTCGTCTTCCACTCCTCCTTCGACAGGCTATCGAAGTCCCAAAATAGGTCAACATGACCAAGAATCTCCCAAAACTTAGTCAAGGGCCAACAAGGATTATTTAGTTCTAGGGGAATATTCCTATTTATATGGCACCCATAGTGTTTAGAAGGATTCTTAGGCTCCTCGAGCATAGTACAATATTTAAAATTTCAGAAGCAGGTGCCTTTCTAAAGGTCAAACATGGAGGGATGAAAATCTTGGAAAATTTCCTTTTGAAGCCATCAGAATATTTTGAAAATTCCACTTGATTTTCATGATAGCATACTGTTGATTATTTGGGTTAGTTGTCATTGATGTCAACCCTTGAAGAAAGTCTGGTAGCGAATACCGGTAGCACAAAGGTTTGGGTAATGGACCAAACTTTGTTTGATTATAATGGTATGAGTTTTAATATATTTGAATGTAAGACTATTATAGATGGATAGTACATGTCATGCCATTTCCGGTGGTATGTGGAACATCACATAACTCCTCACAGTTAGAGAGTTATGGCCATGTCAAGTTGGAGAACCCTCATGAGTCATCGAGAAGCCCCAAAAGGTAAAAGTAGTCAAAGTGGTTGCAAAGAAGAAATTATTTAAATAATAAAGTGAAGTGATGAGTGTAATATAAGTAAAAGTGGATACAAAAGAAATTATTTAAATAATAAAGTTAATGGAGAAATTACTAAGTGGACAAGTGGTTAGAAATGGGTTAGTCCTAAAATAAGGATAGTGGTTTAAGAGATTTTAGAAGGTAAATAATAAAGTGAAGTGATGAGTGTACTATAAGTAAAAGTTGATAAAAAAAGAAATTATTTGAATAATAAAGTTAATGGAGAAATTACTAAGTGGACAAGTGGTTAGAAGTGGGTTATCCCTAAAATAAGGAAAGTGGTTTAAGATGGTTATAAGGTAACCCCTTGAGGAAGCTACATAAAAGTATAAATAAGAGGAAAGGGTCTCTCATTTTAATAACACTTGAGCATATTGAATATCTACAAGTGACCGAGGTAACCAAAGGATATCTAAGGTGAATTTCATAGGGAAGGTGAAGTAAAGAAGGCTGAAATTCAAGGGAGGATAAATTCTTTTGATGATGTTTTCTAAGGTATGTTATTTACAGGTCATCTCACCATTTTTGCAATAAATGTTTTTCTAGAATGATTCAGACCACAAAATATGTAGGCCGTTGAGGAAACATATCCAAGTAGTTGTGATAAAAAATTTCATCTTATGGGTTTTTGTATTTTTGGAGTTACACTCTGTGGCAAATAGGGTTTGTGGCTAGTCCTGAAACTAGTCTAAAACAGGTGTTTCAGGTAAAAAAGTCATAACTTCTTCATAACAGATCCAAATTAAATAAGAAAAAATGTATTGGTTAGAGTACAGTATTTAGTATTATGTGTACCATTTTCATATCCATACAACAAATATTCTGTGTGGGGCATTCTCTACAAGTTCACTCTCTAGAATAAGCTAGAATTCAACAAGGTATGCCATTTTTGCTATAACTCCTTTTATGTGAGTTTCCAAGTAGTGAAACCTGTAGGAAGTGCATAAAAGACACTGAAGAACATTGTGTACTATTTTTAGATATTTATTCATTACAGGTACATAGTTATGATTATTTCATGTTAGGGTTGTTGACTAATCCAAAATTAGTCATGTGAGACTAAAGTAAAGTTTGATAAAAATGATAGTCTCTTGTTGTTAAAGTTAAGGAAGGTTTGTAGGTATGTGATCATATACACCAGGTCTATTACATAGTTACAAATCAGATTTGGATGATGAAATTGATGAGGGATTTTGGTTGAGGTACATGTTGGGTACATGGTTGAGACAAGTAGTTGATGAGTTGGCACATACATGAGGTGTATAGTTGATGATGTTGGTACATATTGATGAGTCACAGTTTATGTGTATTTGATGCATGATTGATACATATTTGGTGCATGGTTGATGCACTTGTTGATGGTATGGTTTGAGGTATAGGTTGGTTCATGGTTGATGCACTTGTTTATGGTACAAGTTGATTACAGGTTGTTTGTTTGGTACAAGTTGTTACAGGTTGTTTGGTATAGTTTTATTGGCACAGGTTTACAACAATATATCTCATAGTGATAGTGTGAAAGTGGTTCCATCATTCTACTTATATTTCAGGGCGGTTGGATGGGGCAAGGACAAGTTGTTGTAGCCACCTTTCGGTTGTTGCTGAAGAACATAAGTGGTTGTAGACTCCTTCTGGTTGTAGCTAGAGAATTGGGGAGTTGGATCTTCCTTTAGGTTATAGCCTGAGAAAATAGGGGGTTGGAACCTCATTCCAATTGAAGCTAGAAAAAAAAGGAAGTTGGTGCTTCCAATGACTGTAATTCTTAAATACATATAATAAAAATCATTCGGTGGTTTTCTCCCACTTTGGGTTTCCACGTAAAAACACTGGTGTATTGTGTATGTGTATGATTGCTCTTTTTTTCATTGTTTATTTACTCTGCAACTATTGGATGCTAATGCTACATTGATATAACACTTGCATTGTATGGTTAAAAATGATTAAATTTCTCTATTACTGATTCACCCCCCTTCAGTAATCCAACAATTGGTATCGGAGCAGGTTCCTTCATAAATTCGTTTAACCACTGAAAGTTAGATCATGGAGAGAAACAACATGTATAAAAACTAAATACCACAGTTTGATGGAAAAAAGTATGCATTCTAGAGCAGAAGGATGAACACATATATAGAGGCACATGGATTTGAAATTTGGCAATCAATAGTAGATGGATACAAAGAACCAGCAGTTCCGCCAAAAAGTGAAAAAGTAATGAAACTCAGTCAAAATAATTCCAAATCCACAAATGCACTTCTGAATCATCTTGGTGAATCAATATATACCAAATTTGTACATTGTAAATACTCTAAAGATATTTGGGACAAGCTTCAAAATATTTATGAAAGAGATTCAAAAGTCAAAGAAGCAAAGCTTCAAACTTACAGAGGTCAATTCAAACAACTAAAGATGAAGGAAGATGAGAATATTGCATCTTACTTCTTATGAGTCTATGAAATAGTGAATGCAATCATAAGATTGGGAGAAGAAATTGAAGAATCTATAATTGTTCAAAAGGTACTAAGATCTCTTCCTATGAGATTTGATCCTAAGATATCATCACTAGAAGAAAGAGAAGATCTAGACTCAATAACCATGGAAGAACTACATGGAATCTTCCCAGCATATGAAATGAGAACTGAACAGGAAAATCCAGATATAAAAGAAGCAAATTTCAAAGCATCCAAAAGGTCAAAGAAAAAGGGAAAGCAAAAGGAACATAGCATCAACAGTGACTTCTCAGAAAATGATGAAGAAGAAGTGGCCAACTTTGTCAGAACATTGAACAAGGGAACCAACAACAGATATAAAGGTAATCTTCCATTGATTTGTTGTAATTGTGATGGTATTGGTCATTTTGCTAACAAATATCCTCATAAGAAAAATAAGAGGAATGATGAAGATTACACAAATATCAAACAAACATTTAAAGGCAAAAGAACAAAAAAGAAAGCTTTCAAGAAAAACTTATGCGCCAAAGAAGACATCTGCTCATCAGATGAAGATGAAGTCAGTGACAGTGAGATAGAAAGAGTTCTATTCATGAAAATAGAAGACTCTGATAAATAAGACACGAAAGAAGAATATGAAGAGGCAGAATTTGACTATCGTGAAGAATTGTTGAGTTCCATAGAAGTTATAAGAAAATAAAATAAGAAAAACAAGAAGCTACAAGAAGAACTATACAAGAAATAAGCTACTCAGGAACTAGAACAAATGATAATGAAATTGAAGGTTCAAATAGAAGAAGATAAAATAATTTAATAAGTACTCAAAGAATAGTTAGAAGAAAGAGACAAGATCATTGGAAATTTTGAAGCATAGATTGTCACATTCAGAAAGGATCTTCAAAATAAAAATATGCAAAACAACTCAAAATTTCCAGATGACATTATCAATAGTAAAAAGCCGTATCATGACAAGTCTAGACTTGGATACAATTAGATAGAAAAGTGATCAAGATCCAAAGCAACAGAACAAGAAACATACCCAAAAATTTATGCAGAAACAATCAAAGAGAATATGAAGACCTACAAGGAAGATTACAGGGACACTCCTCCATCGAGAAGATTCAGATTTCAGAATCAATGACCGACAGAAACAAACAAACCTCAAGAAGAAGAAGAATTCAGAAAAGTAACTCCTTTCAGAAGATCTTCAACTCCCATGTATCAAACTATATTTTTTGGTTTATGTTATGCATGCAATAATTTTGGACATAAAGATATAAATTGCAGAGCTAATAGGAGGAACATAAACAACTTTGAAAGTTATACACAAAATGGTTATCCAAGAAAAGCCTATTGAAACACAGAGAAGAAGCTATAATATGTTTGAATCATTGAGAACTGAAGTGGAATGCTACAAGTGCAACAAATTTGGACACATGGCCAAAGATTGTAGAATGATGGTCCCTCCTAGAGAACCATAATGAAACAACAACAGTCACAGACAGGAACCTCAGAAGAGAACAAGGATAAGAAACAAGAATCGATATAGAAATGAAGAATGCACACTTGCTCTACAAGCTAATCAGAAGAAACGTGGTTGGTATGTTGACAGTGGTTGTTCAAAACACATGATAAGTGATAAAGATAGGTTTCTTACATTAATAAAGGAAAGAGATTGATCAGTCTCCTTCGGAAATGATGATTCATCTAAAATCATTGAAAAAGGCACGACCAGAATTGGAAACAAGAATACCAAGGTAGAAAATGTTCTACTAGTAGAAGATATGAAACATAATATTCTAAGTGTAAGTCAAATGTGTGATCAAGGTCATAAAATTACTTTCGATTCATAGAAGTGCGAGATAAGAAAAGAAGGTTCAGGAAAATTGATTGCAACAGCTGCAAGAACTTCAAGCAACATATATGTATTAAGTGAAATTGGAAATGAAAAGTGTTGTCTAGGAAAGGAATATGAAATTTGGCTATGGCACAAAAGAATGGGTCACATAAACTTTGATAACCTTGTCAAAGTTAGAAAAAATGAAGCAGTTAAAGAAATGCCCCAGATCACAAAACCAACCAACACTTTATGCAAGCATTGTCAACAAGGAAAGAAAACAAATACCAGGTTCAAATGAAAGAAATATTCAATGACAAGACCACTTGAAATTGTGCATACTAATCTAGTTGGACCAACTAAAACAAAGGTTTTAAAAGGTGATAAATACTTTATGTTATTAGTTGATGATTATACAAGAATGACTATAGTTTTCTTTCTCAGGAATAAGTCAAAAGCTTTTAAAAACTTCAAGGTCTACAAGGACATGGTTGAAAATGAAATGGATTCAAAAATTAAAGTTTTGATATCTGATAATGGAGGAGAGTTCACTTCAAAGGAATTTGTAGACTACTATGTCAGGCATGGAATAAAAAGGAAATTCTCCATTGCTAGGACACCTAAACATAATGGATTTGTTGAAAGAAAGAACATGACAGTACAAGAAATGGCTCAAGAAATGCTAATGGATTCCAAATTGAAAAATATTTTTTGGACACATGCAATGCATACATCAGTTCACATTCAAAATAGAGTAATTCTCAAAAAGAACGATGAAAAAACTCTAGACGAGCTATGGAAAGGAAGACCAACAAATGTGAACCACTTCAGAGTATTTGGAAGCAAATTCTACATCAAAAGAGAAGATAGTAGAATGGGAAAGTTTGACTCTCGTGTGGAAAAATGAGTACTTGTTGGTTACTCAAGTACAAGGAAAGCATACAAGTGTTACAATCTGAGGTTGAAAAAAGTTGTGGAAAGCATCAATATAAAAATTGATGAAACAGGTGGATGGGAATTAAGGGAAGAAGAAAATAAATCAATGGAATAGCTTTATGAAGAAGAAGCAGAAGATGTAGAAGAAGTAGAAGGGGAAGATGAAGAGGGGCATAAAGAAGTATAAGAGCAAGTTCAGCAAGTGCCTCCAAAGACACCTAGAAAATGAGTACAGAAGAATCATCCTTCAGATCAGATTTTTGGAAACAAAGATGCAGGAGTTGAGACTGAAAGAAGAATCTGTTCACTAGAACAAATGCACATAGCACTCTTATCTACGATTGAACCAAAACATTTTGAAGAGGCCGGTAAGGATTAATTATGGAATAAGTCCATGGATGAAGAATTGGATCAAATAGAGAAGAATGACACTTGGGAATTGGTTCCAAGACCAAAGAATAAAAATGTGATTGGCACAAAGTTGGTTTTCAGAAATAAATTGAATGAAGATGGACATGTTACTAGGAACAAAGCTATATTGGTATGTAAAGGATACACACAGGTTGAAGGAATCAAATTTGAAGAGACATTTGCCCCAATTTTCATAATGGAAGCAATCTGATTGCTCTTATCTTGTGCATGCTCCAAGAATATTAAAGTGTATCAAATGGACGTGAAATCATATTATCTGAACGGGAAACTTGAAGACGAAGTCTACATTGAACAACCGGAAGGATTTCAGTTGTCAGAGAACACAGATTATGTGTGTAAATTGAAGAAGGACTAGTATGGTCTAAAACAAGCTTCTAGAGCATGGTAATCTAGACTGGATAAATATCTACAATAGGCAGGGTTTAGAAAAGGAAGTGCAGACAACAACCTCTACATCAAGGTAACTCAAGATGGTATTTTATTAATTGATTTTTATGTTGATGATATTATTTTTGGAAGTACTGATGATAGGTTAAGCTAGAAATTTGCAAAGGATATGCAAAATGAATTTGAAATGTCATTACTCAGAGAACTATCCTTCTTTTTGGGTATTCAGATACGTCAAAGCAACCAAGGAATTTTTATTTCTCAAACTAAGTATATCAGAGAAATGTTAAAGAGGTTCAGAATGGAATATTGCAAACCAGTTGAAAGTTGAGCAAAGATGATGATTCAAATTCTACATACCAGAGGAAATACAGGTCAATTATTGGTAGCTTACTATATGTGACAACATCCAGACCAGATGTAATGCAGGTAGTTGGACAAGAGGCATGATTTCAATCATCACCAAAGGAATCACATGTCTTAGTAGTGAAGAGGATTTTCAGATATCTCAAAGGAACATAAGAGTTTGGATTATGGTATCCAAAAGGAAAGGATCTATCACTTATTGCCTACACAGATGCAGATTGGGCAGGTTGCATTGATGATTGACGAAGCACCAATGGAACAACATTCTACTTGGGTGAGTGTTTAGTATCTTGGATAAGCAAGCACAAATCATCAGTATCTTTATCTACAGCCGAAGCAGAGTATATTGCAACAACAACATGTTGTACATGGGTTCTATGGATGAAACAAATTATGATAGATATAGGGGTTGAGTATGATGATCGGATTCCAATCTATTGTGATAATACACATGCCATTAGTATTTCAACGGGAAAAAGTTGCAGAGAAAAAATCAGAGTTGAATATATGGACAATAAATAACAAGTGGCAAACATATTTACAAAACCACTTCCACGAGAAGCCTTTGAGTATCTTCGCCAGAGAGTCGGAGTAATTTCTACTCCAAAATGAATGATTTTGAATGCTTATCTTATATGTCTTAGATTTACACAAGGAAGCACCATAAAGAGGACAATTTAGGTTGGGAAATCAGTTTCAGGAAGAGTTCGGTTAGGGGGAGGAACCTCGGATGGAAAGATACCTTTTCCATTGATGACAAAGGGGGAGAGATTTATCATATGAAAAGATAAATGCTTGGGGTAAGAACACATATGCATGGTTCTAGGGGGAGCGATGGTCATAGGGGGAGTATGAGTGATATGAATTCAGTATTGCATCAAAATGTTGCCATCAATGCCAAAGGGGGAGATTGTCGATTATTTGGGTTGGTTTTCATTGATGTCAACCCTTGAAGAAATCCCGATAGAGAATTCTGGTAGCACAAAGGTTTGGAAAATGGACCCAAGTTTGTTTGATGTATAATGATATGATTTTTAATATATTTGAAGGTAAGAATATTTTATATGGATAGTACATGTCATTCCATTTCTGGTGGTATGTGGAACATCACATAACTCCTCACAGTTAGAGAGTTATGGCCATGTGAAGTTGGAAAACCCTCATGAGTCATCGAGAAGCCTCAAAAGGTCAAAGTAGTCAAAGTGGTTGCAAAGAAGAAATTGTTTAAATAATAAAGTGAAGTGATAGGTGTAATATAATTCAAAGTGGATACAAAATAAATTATTTAAATAATAAAGTTAATGGAGAAATTACTAAGTGGACAAGTGGTTAGAAATGGGTTAGCCCTAAAGTAAGGAAAGTGGTTTAAGAGTTTTTAGAAGGTAAATAATAAAGTGAAGTGATGAGTGTACTATAACTCAAAGTGGATACAAAAGAAATTATTTAAATTATAAAGTTAATGGAGAAATTACTAAGTGGACAAGTGGTTAGAAGTGGGTTATCCCTAAAGTAACAAAAGTGGTTGAAGATGGTTATAAGGTAACCCCTTGAGGAAGCTACATAAAAGTATAAATAAGAGGCAAGGGTCTCTCATTTTAATAACACTTGAGAATATTGAATATATACAAGTGACTGAGGTAACCGAAGGATATCTAAGGAGAATTTCATAGGGAAGGTGAAGTAAAGAAGGTCGAAATTCAAGGGAGGATAAATTCTTTTGATGATGTTTTCTAATTATTTACAGGTCATCTCACCATTTTTGCAATAACTTTTTTTCTAGAATGATTCAGACCACGAAATATGGAGGTTGTTGAGGAAATATATCCAAGTATCTATAATAAAAAATTCCATCTTGTGGGTTTTTGTATTTTTTGAGTTACACTATGTGGAAAATAGGGTTTGTGGCTAGTCCTGAAACTAGTCTAAAACAAGTGTTTCAGGTAAAAACATCATAACTTCTTCCTAACAGATCCAAATTCAGTAAGAACAAATGTATTGGTTAGAGTACATTCTTTGGTATTATGTGTACCATTTTTAGATCTATACAACAAATATTTCGTGCGGGGAATTCTCTACAATTTTACTCTCTAGAATAAGCCAGAACTCAACAAGGTGTACCATTTTTTCTATAACTCGTTTTCAGAGAGGTTCCAAGCAGTGAAACTTGGAGGAAGTGCATTAAAGACATTGAAGAACATTGTGTACTATTTTCAAATCTTTATTCATTACAGGTACATAATTATGATTATTTCAAGTTAGGGTTGTTAATGAAGGTTTGCAGGTATGTGATCATATACACCAGGTATATTATAGAGTTACAAATCAGATTTGAATGATGAAATTGATGAGGGATTTTGGTTGAGGTACATGTTGGGTACATGGTTGAGATAATTAGTTGATGAGTTGGCACATACATGAGGTGTATAGTTGATGATGTTGGTACATATTGATGAGTCATAGTTTATGTGTATTTGATGCATGATTGATACATATTTGGTGCATGGTTGATGCACTCATTGATGGTACAGGTTGAGTTACAGGTTGGTGCATGGTTGATGCACTTGTTTATGGTATAGGTTGATTACAGGTTGTTTTGTACAAGTTGTTATGGTTTGTTTGGTATAGGTTGATTGGTACAGGTTTACAACAGTATATCTCACAGTAATAGTGTGACAGTGGTTCCATCATTCTACTTATATTTTAGGGCGGTTGGATGGGGCAAGGATAGGTGGTTGTAGCCACCTTCCAGTTATAGTCGGAGAACATAGGGGTTTGTAGCTTCCTTCTGGTTGTATCTAGAGAATTGGGGAGTTGGAGCTTCCCTCAGGTTGTAGTCTGAGAAACTAGGGGGTTGGAGCCTCCTTCCAGTTGCAGCTGGAAAACAAAGGAAGTTGGTGCTTCCAATGAATGTAATTCTTAAAGACATATAAGAAAAAACATTGTGTGGTTTTCTCCCACTTTGGGTTTCCATAGAAAAACACTTGTGTATTGTGTATGTGTATGATTGCTCATTTGTTCATTGTTTATTTGCTCTGCAACAATTGGATGATAATGCTACATTGATACAACACTTGCATTTTATGGTTAAAAAGGATTAAATTTCTCTATTACTGATTCACCCCCCTCTCAGTAATCCAACACATACAACTATATATTCGAAGATTTTCCTCGCACGAGTGTTGATTTTGGCAAAGACCCTGTGCAATTTTGGTATCCTGCATTATGGAAACACAATTCTCCATACAAGTTTTATGAAGTTTAGACTGCTTTCCTATCTACTTTCAAAAGGATAGTACATGGTTCTAATACATCAATACTTTCTATTGAAGTTGTTTTCTTTTTGGCAGGAAAAGGGGGTTTTGAAACCTTATATGATTTTAGTTTCATAGTATTATACGGATTTGAGGAGAAACCCTACTTACTTCCTTTTTATGTGTCAGATAAATTATTTGTTATTGAAGTTTGTAAATAATATAAATTTTGGGAACACTTCTTTAAAAAGAACAGGAAAAAAGGTTCATTCCATTACCTTGGAAAATTGGGGAAATCATTGTCAAAAACATTTCCCATCTGGATAAATTTGCTAATAATTTTGATAACTTCAAATTAAAATAAATCCTTGAAATTATGGGATTTGAATCCAATGATTTATTTACAACACACATGTCCACAATCAACTATTTCTCATCCTTTGTGAAGATTACTCAATTTAAATAAGGAGGTGGGGATAATAAAAACCCCATGGAAGCTATTATGGACAAATTTAATGATGATATTGACACCTTAGTTAGAACTAATTACCAACATAGATAGAAGGTTTGAAGCACGAGAAGTGGTAACCGTAACCACGATTCACCTAATATTTCACAGAGGAGTTCTTCAACAAAAAATCGAACCCAGGGAAGAAATCTTGGAGCAAAGAATTCCCATTCGGGAAATTTTTGTGGTGGAGGAGATGAAAACCCCACAAAAGGAAATATTGGGAAAACTCATACCGCCCCTGTTGCACTTAATAGTAAAATATATGCAACTCAAAAGGGATAAATTCCTTTACCTGAATTTGAAGACATAGAAGTAGATGCAGAAGAAGAATACCTAGACTGGGCTACATATAGATTGTTAGAAAATAGAAAAATAACATAATAGTTGTCTTGTCAAGAGCCATTGATTTTTGAAGAGGATTCTATCACATTACACCATGTTTCTTTCAACAAGGAATCTAAAAAATGGTTGATTGAAAAAATTAATCTTAAAAATAAAAAGGTTGTTGAGAAATGGAGCTCTGAGATTGATCTACACGGGGTAAAACCCTCAAAGATCATGCAATTTCATGAAGAAACCAGAGAAGCACTCAAATAATCAATTGGTGAAGTTGAAATAGAAAACCAAATATTGAAAAAAAAGAATAAAATAATTGGAGAATGCCTTACTTTTGAAGCCTCTATTTGTTGAGCCAATTGCTACCATCCATCCTCTCAATACTTTGGAAGGCATTCCAGAATCTAGTTCCAAGATAAGGGGTGCTTCAAAACTATTGACGACCATCTAACAATACATTGGAGAGAATATAAAAAAGAGAATTCCCTTGATCTCTGATTTATGGGAACTATGTACTAGTTCTACTATACTCTCTTCAAAGATTACAAATTTCGAAGAATATCTCCAAAAGGACCTAGATAGTGATGACATTTTCTACGAGGAAGTTATTCTCACATTCTTTTCTAAAATATATAATATGAATGACATGCAAAGGAGAGAACACAAAATACCATAAAAAATTAGATTAAGGTATATCAATAATGGATGGTTAAAAAGGATTAAATATTTAAAAGAATTACTTGAGAAATGTGATAACATAAATGCAAAAAGGGGTGATTTATTTCTACAACTTGTTGATTTGACAAAAGAGATGAGGGGCCCACATTTAATAATGTATTCAATTATACTCTCCAAGGATCAGTTACAAGAACATTTGGATACATTGAAAGTTGCATGGACAAATGAATTCAATAAAATAACCGAATACTCAAAAGAGGAAGTAGAAAAATGGTTGATTCATTATGTAAACAAGAACGCTGAGGTTGAAGACACATTGCACCAACTAATTTTGATATTAGAGATATTGAGAAAGAATTTTTCGATGCTAAGATTAAACACGAGACAATGGTTTCTCCCATGTAGGAGTATATTGAAGTATGGTTAAATAAAGCATTGATAAATATAACTGAGCTAGATTAGCCAAATTTAGTTACAACGTCCACCAAAACTCTAGACAAAAACTCTACAAAAATCACCCCAAAATGAAAATAGTGAGATCCCTCCTCCCATCATAGTAATTCAAGTAATCACATTATGTCTTTTTGTCAGTTGGTAGTTACCCAACCTTTCTTATTTTAGAATCTATGAAAACCAAAGGTCGACCCCTAACTTTTTTCCTTTCTTTATTATAGGTATTTCCTTAAATTTCATAGTCCTCAGGAGCCCAATCCTAGTCCTCTTTGAAGGACGAATAGATTTTACTTTTCATGAACAATTCAAAAATTATTGTTTTTAATACAAACATTTGTATACCTTTTGGGATCCCCGGATAACTATTTAGGGTATTACATTAGTGATTTCTTATAATTTGATTTTAAAGCATGAGGTTTCAAATTTATTGTCCATTAAAATCATTTTTGAGTCTAATGTCGTATACATGTTGTTAGCACTCTGTAAATTTTGTCTAGCTAATAGACAAACGACAGAGGTAACTGTTTCAACCAACTTTAGAGCTGGGCACTAGCCTGCTCAACTCAGAGAGGACTCTCTCATGTCACTTGATATTTCTTTGGAAATCATTGGCTAGATTTGGTTTGTTTGGGGGGGTATTATAAAGTTGTTGAAGAAGTGGGGGTGACATTTGGGCTATGGAGTCATAAATGAATAATGCAATGTTGGGTCATTAGAACTATCTAGAGGAGAAAGGCTAAGTGAGGAAATGAGTCTGAGTTTTCAAATTGAAATTTTCATGGAAAAAGAAGAAAAGCGAAAACACATAACTGCTTCAGAGCATATTAAAATGAATTCTAAAATAGTTGAGAAGAGAATCACATGAATTTAAATTGCTAAGTCTAGAGCATCATCAGACGAATACGAGACTTTAAACTCTCCAATTTAAAAGAGGAAATTGTAAATGGAATTTTAAAGACACAGGAAACACACACTATGAAAGAGGACAGAACTCATATCACAACCAATTAGAATATTTTCATAAACAGTTCAAAAATTGCTTCTGCATCATATATTCAGTTTAGCTCCATGATTTTACAAAGTCTACCTGCAACGAGGGCAACCCCCCTCTCACTTCTTTCTATCCTAGGGATAATATATATAGAAAATTTACATGCAGGATTCAAAATGACTCAACTTCCCCACAGTCTAAAGATAGAGATTGGTTACATAAAAGAGTAATGCATCATAGCTATTCTCCTACTTTACAGGGAGCGTTATAAACAATTCTGACATATTTGAGGCATTTTCATTGAACGCCATAGGTCCAAAATTTTCTAAAATGTACTCATTTCAACTTGAGAACTTATTCTAGCCTGGAGATTTCTTCTCTTAGGGTGTTAAACCGGACTGGTTGATTTTCCCCAACGCTTTCGACCACCTCAGCTCTGGATCTTGTCTTCTGTGGCTTGCTCTGCTTCCCTCTTTTTTCTTGTTTGTAGCACTTCTCCACATATCCGTTGATGATTAAATCCCTCATGATAGGATTTAGTCTAACCTCTAATTCTGGTTCTGTCACAGGGTCAGTATGGAATTTGGTTGCTAGTATCTATGCGATCGACTTCTCTTTCTTAGTCATTGATGGGTTTGCCATCTTAGTCGAAAATCCTGTTTCACTGGATGTTGTTTGATCGGCCTAGTCCATGTCTCCCAGTGTTGTAGAAAACACAATTTTCATCTTCCTTGTCTTTTCAATTACTTCATTCTGAATGAAATGTTGATTGCTCAAACGGGATAAACTTATCTATAATTTTGAGGATGGTTGTCATTTAGTGTTTAATAACAAACTATGACGACAATACTTGTCCGAATTCTAGCCTATCACACTCGGTTGTCAGCTTCAAAACAATTAGCCTCCAGATTGTCCTTCTGGCAACGCTTACCCGACAGTGCACGACCTAAAGTACTTGAGCAATGGTACCGATGTGCCCGAATAAGTCGTTAACTCTCCCCTTTTCATACACAATCTATGGGAATGACACATATTGAATGATTTTTCGACACGTGACATCGGGGGTTGGATAAAGTGGTTTTAGGTAGACCGCTTTTTGCCCTGATGTGCTTCTGAGGGCGCCATGCATCCACAAATGAAACCATAGTAGTTTTCCCTGGCCCGCCTTCACATAATTAAACTTCGTGCTATTTCACCGTCAGATATGGGTCTCGACCATTGATCTAGGCCGCCTCGAAATCTACGGTCTGCCTGATCTTTCCTTTCGTGCCTCTGCTATACTTGTCCATATGCCTCCATATGTGACATGGTCCTCCAAATCGCGCCATGTCTCTACACTACTTTAGTCCTCTGCTAAATCTGAAACTCGTATTTCATGTATAATTGTTATGTTGATAACACATGTCAAGTTCTCTATGAATGCGAACCATTTTTTGATCTTATCCAATGATGTTTTATTTTTATCATGATATCTTTATGGTTTACCGTCTTATATAATATTATGAATACTCATCCCCTCAATAAGCCTAGTCCTCTCTGAGGATTTCTTTTCATGTGAACATTTATTTTATGAAAACCTAGTATTTTATAGTCTTCTTTTGTAAAGTATGAAATATTGATAGAGGAGTAATACCTCTTTAAAATTGTAGGGGGATTTATCCTCATCATGTTTTTTTTTGTGAATAAAAAGTGGATCCTTCTTCTGATCCCTAAAATTGTGAGCCCTTCGGGACCTGATCAATGGTCCATATTTCCTTGGGATCAACAGTCTCAATCCTCTCTCACATTTCACAATTCCCCGAGGTCCCAAAATCATCTATCGACAGTCCAGATCTCCTCGAGCACCAACAGTCCAGATCTCCTCGAGCACCAGCATTCCAGATTTCAGGATTTCATACCTCAGGTTAGCGAAGAACCGAGTGTTCCCATTCTTGTGATCCCCAAAGTTGTGAGCCCTTCAGGACCAGCTCGATGGTCCAAATTTCCTTGGGATCAACAGTCGATAACCTCTCTCGTGTTTTGTGATTTAAAATATTGCGACTTCGCGACTTGGGCAGAAAAATCCCTCCAAGCTTCTGAATCTTGATTGCCAAGTTCCCAAAAAAATCTATCGATGGTCCATATCTCTTCAAGCACCAACGGTCCAGATCTCCTCGAGAACCAGTGTTCCATATTTTAGGATTTCACGCCTCGGGATAGCGAAGAACCGAGTGTTCCCCTTCTTCTGATACCCGAAATTGCGAGTCCTTCGGGATCAGATTGACGGTCCATATTTCCTCAGGATCGATGGTCCAGATCCTCTCTCGCATTTCGTGACTTCGCGACTTGGGAAGACAACTTCTCTCGATTCCCGAGTTCCCGAGATCCTCTATCGACGGTCCAAATATCCTTGAGCACCAATGGTCCAGATCTTCTCGAGCACCGACGGTCTAGATTCTCTCACACTTTTCGCGACTTCGCGACTTTGGGAAACAACTCCTGAAAACATCTGTCAGTTGAAGATATTCTACACTGACGCTTATAGTCACCCTTTCTCCTGAGCTTCTAATCATTTATGACTTGGAATAATTTCTAAGTAGACAAGGGTGGCACCCCATCTGGATTAGGKCCATTCAGTTGGGCTAGCTCCTCGCATTGGATCTAGAGGGGCGAGCTTTGGAACTGCCTGCAATCGTGGAGAATGATCTGCTGCATAGAGTCAACCCATACATTGGCCATTCTGTCCACTATTTTGTTTTCACTTAGCCAAATGTGTGAGGGGGTTAGCGTTAAAGAGGGTTTGAGAAGAGCCTGGAAGCTGTAAAGAGGGCCAAGGAGGCACCAACTGGGAGTGATTTTCCCTGGATCTCTGCCATTTAGGATTTTTGTTGCCAACTCTATTATTATTTTTGAGTCTTCTTTAATGATTATACAAGTGAGGTTTTGATCTAGAGCCATTTGCACTCCTTTGATGAGACCCCAAATTTCTACTGATTTATTGGTGTCGCATCCGAGATTTTCTGCAATGAGGCTTTGTATTTGGCCCAAGCTGTTTCTTATGACCACTCCATAGCATGAGTGTCCTAGATTGTCTTTTGATGCACCATCAAAGTTGACCTTATAGAATCCTTGTGGGGGGGG
>ML779357.1:573658-598314 GCA_009831015.1 Picea engelmannii
AGGAGGGGGGGGGGGTGCTGAGGAGGGGTGGAGTGGGAAAATGAGAAGCCCCAAGATTTGAGGAGAGAGAGCTCACCTAGGTCAGTGGGGAAGTCTTCCTTGGTCCATAAATGTAGCTGAAGAGTTTCCTGGGAGATGCAGGAGGATTGTGTTTTAGAGGAGGGTGGGAGGAGAGGGTTGGAAATGAAATATTCTTCTATTCCTCTATTTCCATAGTTTCCAAACTATAAATCTTGATAAGAGTTACCAAGTTCTGTTCAGGATAGGGATTTTGAAGGAGCCTAAGCCCCAATCCATGGTGGTGCTTATGATGTTGTTTTTAACTCATCCGATTCTTCTCATGAACTGAGTGGCCTAGTTCTAGATGTTCTCACTAAGTGGATATTTATTTAGGAGGTGCTCCATGGTTTCTGCCTGGAGATGGAAAATGGAGGGGCCAATAAAACCTTGTCTTTCAATATTGTTCTAGGTTAAGATCTTGTTCTGGAGTAGAATCAAGAGGAATGTAGATATTTTGGGCCAAAGTTTCGATTTCCATATTGTTGTGCAGATGTTATCTTTCTGAAGATTATGGAATTTATCCTGAAGAATGTATCCCTCCTTGAGAGTAAAGCTTCCATGAGGTGTGTATCCCCACCTGAGAATGTCTTGGTCCGTGATTTTCTGGATTCGCCTTTGGGTTGTAGCTTGTTTCAAGTGCTACAGGTCGCATTCCATTGCCACTTGGAGTTCCTAATGAGTAGATTTCCATCTTTTCCAGGGAGATTTGTTGGGGTATCTATCCACAAATATACTACTTTGAGAGTGGCAAGATCTTGAATGTGATTTTCGTAGAATTATAGTTTTTCTTCCAGTTGAAGGGGTGGCATTTGCTGCCAGGAATCCATCCAGAATAGGGCATTCTAGCCATTGCAAACTTCATAGAAAGCATGTTCCTATATGAGTGGCTGATTCTTCCAGGATGCATTCTAGATGTTGGAGCCTTGAATTTTCTCTTGCATTCTTATAAGTTGACTTTGGTGCATATTTGGGGCATATTTTCATTTCCAGAGTTTTGCCCAGAACTCTACTGGTGTTTTGAGCCATCTCCACCAAATTCTTCCTCCCATTGTGTTGTTTAATTTTCCAGGGTCCCGGAGGCCCAGACCACCTGAATATTTGGGCTTGCAGAGTTTGTCCCAGCTGACTAGGGCCCATTTTTTGTTCAGGTTGTGTCCATGCCATATAAATGTTTTTTGCAGATTCCTTATTTTCTTTATGAATGATTGGGGGGCAGCTAGGGCTGAGAAGAGGTAAGCGGGGATGGCTTGGAGGATTGACTTTAAGAGAACGATTATGGCTGGAAGGTTGAGGGAGAGAAAGGTCCAGTTGCTAAGATGGTTGGTGATGGAGAGTAGGAGATAATCCCAGGAGATGTTTCTGGCTATTGAGTCAGAAAGAGGGAGTCCCAGGTAGTGAGAGGGAAGAGTGTAGACAATGGCATTCATAATTTGAGAAAGGTGTTGTTGGATTGCCAGAGGAGTATTAAAAACGAATAGTTTCGATTTGGCCAGATTAAAGGTGGTGCTAGAGGCTTCACTTAAATTAGAGAGGATGGAGCTTAGTTTAATTGCTTCTTGTGTGGTGGGGGTGTTCATTAGTAGTGTGTCATCAAAAAATTGGTTGTGGGAGGCTGCCGATTGTAATCCATGAAGAGGGAGGCCTTGGAGGGATCCATTTTTAATTGAGGCCTTGATATAGCGTCCTAGACCTTCAACCATTTTGACAAAAATAAAAGGGGAGAGAGGGTCGCCTTGCCTTATTCCTCTTGGGGGGGAGAAGGGTTGAGAGGGGACACCATTGACGAGGATTGAGAAAAAGGTTGAGGAAATGAGGTTCATTATCCAAGAGACCCAATCCTTGTTGAAACCAAAGGTCGATAGGAGCGCTTTCACGTATTGCTAGCTTAATTTGTCAAAAGATTTTGAAAGGTCAAGTTTTAGAAGAATACCTGGAGTACGAGTGATTTTGAGTGAATGACTGATTTCATGGACAAGTATGATGCTATCCATGATTTTCCTTCCTTCGACATATCCTGATTTCTCCTTGGAGATGATGAAGGGTAGAATTGGCTTGATTCTTAGAGCTATGACCTTGGAAATGATTTTGTAGATCATGTTGCAAAGAGCTATGGGTATGAAGTTATTCAGATTTTTGAATCTTTATTCTTTGGGTATTAGGGTGAGGAAAGTGGCATTTAGTGCTGGAAGAACTTTCCCTGAGCTGCGTGATTCCTCCACCAGCTACCACAATTCCTCCCTTAACATTGGCCAACAGGAGTGGAAGAAGTCTATTGTGAAACCATATGGACCTGGAACCTTGCCTGTGGGTAACTTATGAATAACCTCATCATGAGAGCCTCATTTTGTTCCCGGGCGATTATAGTTGGGATATTTTGAGTCACCTGCTCTATTGGTGAGGTGTGGTCCACCTTGGGTTCTGAGAGGAGATCCTTGTAGAAGTCTGTCATCTCGTGCATTATTTCCTTATGATTTAATAGGGTGTTGCCTTGCGAGTCATCCAACTTCGTGATGTGATTGATAAGGCATCTATGGATCATAGAACGGTGGAATAATTTGGTGTTTTTCTCTCCCTTGTTGAGCCATTGAACTTGATATTTCTGTCTCCATGATATTTCTTCCTGCTTGTGTCTTTCTTCTAGTTTCATTTTGAGCTCACTCTCCTGCTGCTACTGAGTGATTTTGTATCCTATGTGAATGAATTGTCCCTGAAGGTTCTCTAGTTTTTGTTCCAGTATTTTCCTTTCCTAGAAAATTTTCCCAAAGACTTCTTTGTTCCATTTGTGCACCTTTTGTTTAAAATGTTTGAATTTTTGCTGGAAGAAATACATTTTTGTACCCCTTCGTGTTTCCGCAGTGCTCCACCAGTGACGGGCTAACTCCTGGAAATTTGGATGGGAGAGACAAAAAAATTCAAATCTGAAGGGTTTAAGCATGGGGGTGGCAATAGCATCAACTCAGATCTAAACCGACCAGTGGTCCGAAACTGCCTTCGGGAGGATGTTGGAATCTACTAGGGGGCCTTCCAAAAGGAGGGTTTCTGAGATGAGGAAGCGATCAAGCCTGCATGCTATTTGTTGGTCCATATGTAGGTGCAATTTCTATTCTCAATATCTACCAGTCTGAGGTTCTCTATGATTTCTTGGAATTTTACGTTATCCTGCTCCAGGCCCCTTTTTCCCCCTCGCTTCTCCTCGAGTGTGAGAATCATGTTGAAGTTCCCTACTATTATCCATCGCTTTCCCTCTACTAAGGAGCCTAGGTAAGCCAGGATTTCAAGAAAGAGGTCTTTGTCTTGGTTGTTTTGCAGTCCATAGGCATTTGTGATCATTCCCTCCTTGTCTGAATAGATGGCTATGTAGCGCATTGTGATGGTGCACGGAGTGGAGAAGCCTTGATCAAGGATGATTGTAGCAGGATTCCATAGGATGGACAGGCCTCCCGAAACCCCTTTTGAGTCCGTTTGATAGGATTCAAAGTTACGCCAACATATTTTGATGATATCTTATACAGTTTGCCCAGCGCATTTTGTCTCTTGTATCAGGAATATATCAGGGTCTTCCATTTTGATGCAGTTTCAGAGAATCCTTTGTTTGGATCTTCCATTTAGGCCTCTAATATTCCAGGTGAGGATATTCATGGTTAACAATTTGGTGGGTTGGAAAAGGAGCTCTCTGAGAGCCTGTGAATTTGTACCGAGTTGATCATATATTTTCCTGCCTCCTTTATTAGCTGGTGAGCTGATTTTCTGCCTCACCACTTGTTTTCTTTTGGGTGTTTTATTGGATCTTGGCTTGGGTCTGTGTTGATCCCCAACCTGGATGTATCCCCTGCTAATGAGTCCAGAAATACTTTGTGAACTTTCCTGATTTGGTCCTCTGGTAAGGTTTGAAGATCCTTCTTGTTGAGTGCTTCTTCTAACCTGTCTAGGTCGATTTATGCTAGGTCCTGCTCATCCATTTCTATGACTGTGTCTTCCTCTCTTTTTGGTTCTTTCCCTGAGACTGAGTGAGTTTGTGGATCTGCTTGGTTTGTTGTGGTTTTATACTCTTGTGACAACTAGTCTTTCTTGTGCTTTCTGGGATCTTTCCCCATGGTCTTGTGAGGTTTCTCCACCTCTTCTACCTCTGGGAGGCGGTTGAGGGCTTCAAATGAATTATTGTTTGGGTTATTTTTTTTGTTGTTGGTTTTGGGCTTCTTCTGCGCTTGTCTCCTTTGATTTTGAACCTAGGTAAATACTTCCTTTGATTTCTCTTTAGCTTCCCTATTGGGGGGGGGCATTGAGAGGGAAGTCTATGAAAAGGTGTCCATGTTCATGGAATTTTCAACATTTGAAAGGAATGTGTTCATAGTCTATGGTTTGGGCACATTCCTTGTCTTGGTATTCTAATGTAACTGTGCCTGGCAGAGCTTTGGACATGTTCATATAGACACATGTCCTTGCATAAGAGGTGTATTTTCTCTATTTGGTAGCTTCAGAATATTTGATATATTTACCCAGGGTGTTGCCTATGCCTAGTAAAATTTCCTCTAACCAAAACTCTYGAGGTAGGGAACATAGGMAAATCCATACCGGTGCATATTCRAAGTTTTTCTTTTCTGGGCAGAAGTGGTMTGTCCAGAAACGGAGATAGAGGCCAGCYGAATTATATAAATATGGTCCCCCTTCAAATATCTTGTCATTGTCCTCCAGGTTGTAGAATATTACTGTGAAGAAACCTTTGGAGCTTAGTTGGAGCTCATAGTCTCCCTTGGGGTTCCACTATGCCTTGAGATAGMGAGTTAGGTCCTTTTCTAAGGGCCATAAACCTAGGAATTTTCCTATGAGGGCATGGTCTCTCATGAATTGCGTATGCTACCCTATCCTGGTGGTTTTGATGATGTACCTAGGYGCAACCRAGGCTTGGGAGATACATTTGTCGGGTATCTGGACTCGCTGMTTTTAGATGCAAGGACTCAACATCCATGTTTGATTCTTTTCTTATATCCATCTCTTCCTATAGATATTGGTCTCGTAAGTGCAATGGCAGCTCAAAGGATGGTCGACGTGTTCGCGAGTTCTCCAGATCATTGGCGGTGACGTTACGATAAGAGGGAGCTTTCACTCCCCCTTATGTTCCCATTCTTCTGTGGCGGTCAGTGTCGGGGTGCAGAGGCGATCAAAGGCATGAAGAGGAGTTCATATGTGGTCAGGGTGGGAGGGTAGCTGGTGCATGTGAACCCTAACCTTCATTTATCCTCATCATGTTATCTCAAAGATCTTAAACAATATTTTTGATCAACATTGTTTCGTTGTACTTTCTTTCCATAGTTGAAGAAAAGAGAGCAGAGCATGGGCCTTGCCTTCTAGATGGGTTTTCTTTCGTATTGGGTTTCCCATGACACATTTTATGTTCAATTGTGTGGATGATATGTATATTTTTTCTTATTTCTCTCATTTTCGTATGCAATTAATTTCATAAATTCAAGAAAAGCTAGTAATTAACTAATCTAGGATCTAAGGAAATAAATTGCCAAAATCTAATATTTCAAAATAGTTTAAGATTTGTTGTGACAAACTATTCCAGCGGAATATCCACTGCAATTTAAAAATCATCCTAGCACATGAGTTGTTCTTTATATTTTCCTTTAGCCTAATGTCATAGAATTGAATTTGTTAATTTGTGGTTGGACCTAACATGTGTACTAGTATTTCTAGTATATCTTATTTTCCACCATATTTGTTTGAAGTGTTGTATTATCCTTTTCAATTGAAGTAATGTTGCCCATCTTGATTTTGTTCTTTATATAATCCTTTAACCTGATGGCACAAGGTTGAATTTGCTAATTTTTTGTTAGGCCCAACACATGTGTTGTTAATATTTTTCGTACGACATTTAAATGTAGAATAGATCCTTGTACTATTTACTTAATTTGACTACTATGTAGTGTGATCATAGATTGGATGTCCATTGAAGGGTATTTGGGTGCTTGGTGCACAATTCCCTAAATCCTAACAAAATTTGGTGTATATAGTGACTGTTATGTGTAGGTTAGTGGCTTGGAGATGAATAATATAAGGACTCATGGAGATGATGAATACAACAATAGGTTGGTGACTTGGAGACAAATGATAGAGGAATGGTGGAATTAGTAGATGGGTCAAGTGTGGTCATTGAACTTAGATATCACAATGACCATGCCCATAATGAATTATAGTTAAAGAACTAGAGTTGTAAGATGTATTCATGGTGGATCTAACACAACTAAGTCATTGCTAATTCATCATCCCTACTTCAATTCATCTAAAGTTAGGTTTTCAATACCACTATATCATTGAAATTCCTAATGCCACAAAGTATAAGTAAAATGTTTGTTGAAAAATGTATTGTATGATATATGATGCTATGACTCCTCCTAGGAAAGAGGTTAAACTATAATTAGGGTTAAATATCCTAGGCATCATGTATGGAGTTAATGGCCATTTGTTGTAGATACCACATGACCCTTCCTGTGGTGGCCTAAGTGATGACCAGATAATAACACTCGATATTTGGGGGATATTATTCAGGGTTGAAACTTCCTTTTCCTTAGGCTTGAAATTATGTGGTATATATTTGAACCTTTCTGAGAGTGGATGGGCCAATATTGTCCTTACTAATAAAGTTCCTTGCTATCACTCTACTCCTGAAACTAATTTGATTTTTTTTTTTGGTTCTCCCCAATGATTGGAGTGCCTTAGGGATATCATTCTTTTGACAAAGTTAAGTCAATTCATTGTCCCTTTCTCACCCTTTTCCATTGGCCTTTCTTAACTTATACCCTTGTATGCCTAGGTTGTTTCCTCTTTAGGTTGGATTTGGTCATTTCATGTAGTTTATTTTCTTTTTTTGATATCTTCATCTAGTAGTCTTCCTAGCCTTGATTTTTTCCACTTCTTTTTCCACTTATCGAGCCATGTATTTGGGAAGTTAGGTGGGATTGATGTGTAATGTTGCCCCTTGATATGACTACATTAATTCTGAATGGTATTGTCTTTGTATGTCAACATATTCTTTCTTTTATTTCAAATCCTTAGTGTTTCTTTTCACATTTGCAACAAGTTCCATATTCCAATTGAGATTGACATCTTCTCCTAAATTCTCACAACCTATAGGTTGAACCAAGGTGGTTAGTACCTTATCCTCTTTGGAGTTGTACTTTTCACACTCATCAAGTTCCCGATTAAATGGTTGTCTACTCCACCCCTACTCATATAGGACTATGATGATTCTATCATCCTCATTCCAATGTGACAAAAATTTTCTTTCTTCAGTGCATTGTGCACCCAATTGTAACCCTGGGTTGGTAGAATTCATTAAGATTGTTTAATGGATCATAGTGGGCCAACTTGTAGATTATGATGTTAGGGTATAGTATTTAATCTTAATTGACCTTGGCTTTGAATAGTACCCTAAAAGAATTTCCACATCGATATCTACGATGGCTTGTACAAAGTGGCCTTATTCATATCTATAAAGTATTGGTTGGTGATACTTATTGACATGCCTCCTAGTTTTTTATTATGTAGAGGATGAACTTGGGAAGAGTATTTAGGTGGTATTTAAATCCCCATACCTAAATATATCTATATTTTTCATTTCAAACCAATCCTTGACATTTTATGTGTCTACCTCACCACGGGGTTCAAATCTATCCAGTGTGTCTTGTTGTTGTCAATGAATTTTGATGCATCAAGACATGAATTCGTCTTCTACCTGTTAATAGTGATGGTAGAGTTTAGATACCCATATTTTTGGGTAAAAATATGGTACAATAAATAATACATTAAACAATTTCTTTGATACTCGAATGGGAGGGAGAATGCCACACCCAACCATAAAATATTTCTATACATGAAAAATGTTTATGTGAATCTTGTTTTACCTAAGAAATTGATGGCGTAACTATTGTTAGATGTTATTGGCCCATTTTATCATAATGTTAGTTCGAACTATCCTAGAGAACATATAATACAATACGTTAGGCCAAGGGGAAGAATCTATTTGGCCAAAAATTAAACTAAGAATATGAAGTACTTCTCGATAGATCCTAGTCCAATATGTGTTTAAGGTCATAGAAATCTCTTATTTCCTATGTGGTTTCCCCATGTTTTAATAAATGGTCATAAAGGTCATGATTTAGCTTATAAATCCCTAATTTCATCTCCATCCCATACTTTAATAACTCATGGAATTTTGAACATCCTATGTATAATCAACATGTTGATGGGAATGGTAATTGAATTCGTTTTTGGACTATAGAACTGAGTCACATCATGGATCATGTCAAAGATGACCACTAATTTAGGGTTGCAAACATCATAAGAAATTCTAGATCATAATATTGTTCTACATGCTTTCCCTATCTTCTTTCTTTTGGTGATTTCCCTATACTATTTCTCATCATCAATGGTGTTGGCAGTTCCACAGATCCTCATTAATTTTTGTTCTGGACTAATTGATCCTTTTTCTAATTGAAACCTTTCATGGAATCATAGTGCTTGAAAATCATTGTTGATGGAAAAATTGATGGTATATATTACTTCCTATGTGAAATATAAGCTCTAGCTGGTAGCTTGTAGATGTGGTTGGTAGGATTTCTACATTGATAGTGTCATGCATTATGTTGTCGCATCATACTTTGAAGGATGGAATGGATTTATGTTATATATAAAGGTTGTGCACCTATTGAACCTCAATGTGTTTTCATGGTTCTATGACTATTGGGTAATGTGTTGTTGCTCCAAAATACATGTAGCCTTGAACATTCAAAGTTTGACTTTGATTGACTAATCTACTTTGTAGGATATATCTTGGCCTTTAGGATAAATTGATTAAATTCCCTTCACTACTATAATTATACTACCAAGGGATTCTTACGATCTTAACATTTGGTAATGATCCCACATTTTAGCACAATAATCTAGTTGCTAAGTAGAAAAAACACTTGCAAGTATGAGACCAAAAATAAAGAAGAGAGAATGAACTATTGAATTCATATACATATATAACTCTCCATGAGAGAAGAAGTGCACACTAGGGTTAGGGATTCCTTGTGCATGCACACGTAACTCCAAAATTAACTACTAGTAAGTGAAATTAACTAGCAAAAAATGGAGTTGGCTAGTTATAAATGGAGTTGGATATTATTGGAATTAGAAATTCCAAAAATAAGACTAGTAGTAAGTGTATTTAGTTGGATAATAATAGAATTAAACATGAACACGTAAAAACTCATGCATGTTGAACTAAACTCCATAGTTGAAGTGACTAAAAATAGAATTGTCACTGAGTGATACTCTAGTGGAAGTATGCACTTGTCTAGGGGGGGGGTTATTCCCTCCTAGTTTGGAGATCCAAGAAAAATATTGAACAAAGATGTGAAATATCCAAACAAAGACACCAAGTATGTGCATGATTTCAAAAGAGGATGGAGTTGCTTCCATATGGAGGAAAATGAAATATCTCCCTCAACAATGTAGAGTAGCTCAACTAGCTTGCATAACAGGTCATTGCTAACATTAATAGAGACTTTCAACGTCCTCACACATGAATATAGCTGAAAAGAATTTGAAGGAAAAGTAGCAACTCTATGGTACTCCATGTGCACCACACGATAGTTGAACAATGAAAATGCATCATCTTGAGTAAAGGCTTTGAGAAACCATGAGTTGGAAAATGGGAAAGATTAAAGCATGATGTATGTTTCTATTGAGAGGCCAATTTGAATTTTGAATGATATTTGTAGTGACTAGAGAGGTTGTATGATCTTTTGAAAGAAATGCATAAGAAAGAAACCATAGGGATGTTGAGAAGACACAAAGTGAGGATAATTTCACTTCATAAGCATTGATGCATGGAAAGTATGGCATTTGATATGTTGAGCACTAGGCATGTTAAAATCATGAAAATGGTATGGAAGTGTTTGTTAGTTTCCCTGTTAAAAGCATGGTTAGTTCAATGGATCAAATGTTGCATGTTGGTGTAGAAATATCATGGAGTTCTAGGAAGTGTCTTGGATTCACTGAATTTAACCAATGTATTAATATTAGCTAACTCAATGTGAAGTGTATTGTTTTTTTTAGAATTAGATACTCTAACAAATTGTAGGTGAATATGAAAATCCATGACAAGATTTGGATAGTGACATTGAAGGTTCAAAGGTTAAAGACTCAAATGAAGACTCCAAACATGTGGACAACTATAGAGGAACATGAAGGTATATGAATTGATCCAATTATCTCTTGTTGATGTTTTGTAGCCTTGTGTGGAAATATTATTAATGTAAAAATCATTCCTTGGTCTACTTGGTAAAGTGTGTTGTAATTTAAAGGCAAAGATAGCTATGTGGGTTGTCTCCTCTGATTGTTCCTTGATGAAAGACTGTTTGACGAATGTTTCTCTATAAGTCCTCATTGGTAGGTGAAAATAATGTAATATTGACTTGGATACATCATATATCCAAAATATTTTCTTAGAGAACTAGCGAGCACTATGGTTGGGTACCTAGGTGTCTCAGTAGATGGAAATATGTTCACAAGATGGACAATTGTTTAGTATTGTCAAGTTGATGGACTACAATAGGTTCCCAGTCAATCTATGTAGTAACAATGTTCATCCCAAAGGTAGTTTTGGTTCCCAATGGGTATGTGTTCAAGATAACAATGCTACAAGTGAATGGAGGAACATGGAAACTTTTGGTTTTGAGATGAAAGGGAGTTTCTTGAGTGAATCACCATTGGTTGGTTATCATGGTAGTGAAAAATACAATGAAGTTTCATTTTTCTTGTTGGAGAAGCCAAGGGTTGATTGCAGACTTAATTCTGAAGTGGAATGGTGAGATTGCAGTAAGAAGGACATAGATGTTGTTCTAAATGCATCATATAATTTCTTAGAGTTTGTTCCAAGGGAAGTTGGTAACAATTCTTGTGACAACAGTGGAAGTCAAACAATTGTGGAAAAACAAGGTAAATTTTTTAAGTTGTGTTGAATAAAAATAGAATTGACCATATGGAAATTTGAATCACATATTGCATTTATAGAAATTCTATGATGTTATAAGCTTGTATATTCCCTAGAATTGGTACTTAAGAGAAGTATTTTAGTGGTACTTTGGAAAAAAAATTCAAAGCTTGTACTTGGTGTCTCCATGTGATGAAGTAGGTTAATGTACTTATACCTATGTATGTAACATGTAAAGGGCATATCGATGTAAGACCTGAATAGGTATGCATAATCCTTTTCCATGTGTCCATGATTATTTGAATAACTTGTTCGGTATAGTGAAAAAACATCTATTATGGAGTTTTTAAACACTTGGAGGAGCATACCATGTGTTGGTCGGATTCTCTATGAGTGCACCATTTTGGTTGTAGACTCTGGGAGGTGCCTAAAAACTAGAAGTTTTACATTCAGGGGGATTTCATGAAGAATTTGAATGAACCATGTACATGAAGTACATCCTATTAGACCATTGGTTGCAACGGGTAGGTACCCATGCATTCCAGTGGATGGTTGTGTTGATGCTAGTGGTAGCATTAGACGGGGTATTTCTTTACAGGCCTATGTGTCTAGACGTGTGGAAATCGTCCAAAGCCTTGTACTCTTTAATTTACTTTAATTAAAGGAATTATTAAAGAATTTTTTTTTTTGATTAATTATGTAATAATTTAATTGAGTTATATAAGGAAACTGTTAAAAGTAATTAGCATGTTTCTAAATCTCAAGTGAAGTGAGAAGTAAGCTCAACATGCAATCACTTTGGAGATTATAAAAGCAAGGCTAGGGTGAAAGAGGAAGACACTTGATACTCGAGATTCTTGAGAGTAGATAATTTAGTTTCGAGAGAGTTGAAACCTGAAGGACTATGATTCAAGATATTGGATAGATGGAGAAGGAGTTCCATCTATAGTTCATTTCAAGGAGAAGAGAGAAGAGAGGATCATACAGGTGGGTTTGAGTCAGAGGAATCTACATGAGAGTGTCACGTCATATAGAGATTTCCATATAGGGTTTTCATTCGTGTACAAGGGTTCCATTGAGGACAGTCGTCTGTACATGGGTGCACAACAGGGACAATTGCATGCATCTCAAAAAGCATTCCAGATCTAGTTTTCACAACATGTCAAAATTTCCAGGTTTGTCTACAGTTGTATTTCTCTCAGTGGGCCATTATCCATGTTATGGGAGCCATGATTTTAGCATAGTAAAATCATTCTCAACATTGGTTTTCCCTCCTGTACTCTTGGGTTTTACCAGGGGTATCTACCCAAAAATATTGGTGTTTATGTGTGCTTGATTCGATTTCCTATTTTATGTTTCTGCTACATGTTTAGTTGATTACTCAAGTATGCTTTAGTTCAATAAGTGATTTATTTGGAATTAACTGGCGAGTGCTAGGTAGGAGAAATTTCAACATGGTATAAATGCACATGCTCTGAATGGAAACCAAATATCATATCCATAGCAGATCCATAACCAGTAGGAGAAATCGAAGGATAAATTTCAGGGAAAAAATCGTACTGAGGCAAAACTAGGGTTTTGTGGGTTTATGGAACTATATGCAGGTTGTAAAAAGGGACATACGCGTACACACATGGGTGGTAGTGTGCACATGAACGCACATACGCGGGTGTAATTGTGCACATGCACATACACAGATGGGTGGAAATGTTCACAAGAGCATACATTCGAGGGTGTTAGTGTGCACAAGCATGTACACATGCGGGTTCCAGTGGTGATAGGTGTGTACAAGTCTGTATAGCTCATTACAGGGGAAATTTCAACAATAGGTTATTTCTAGGGAAGGTTATCAAGTATTAGGGATGGAAGCAACAATGTTAAGGGTTGAAACAAATTGAATGGAGCATCCAATTTCCTCTCTTGGAAATCAAGAGTAACTTTGGCATTTAAGGCTTATGACCTTTTGGAGTTAGTGGAAAAAGTTGTTACTCCACCGAGAGATATAGTAGCTTTGGAATCTCACAACAAGAAGGAGATCAAAGAACATAGGGCCATATTGGATTCAATGAAGGATCATCTAATTCCTCTCTTATTTGAGAACAAGACATCCAAAGAGATGTTTGTTTCCTTAGTAGGGTTATTCCAGAGCAAAAACTTAAATATGAAGATGGTCTTAAGGAATAAACTCATATCGGTACATATGTCTAGATATGATAATGTTACCATATATCTCTTGAGGATCACATAGGTACGTGATCATATTGTATCCATAGGGGAGAAAAAAATGGAYGTGGAGGTCATGAATGTGGCATTGAATAGTCTTCCCAAGTTTTGGGAACCATTTGTCAAGGGATTCATCGCTCAAGAAAATATCCTAGATTGACAGAGAGTTTGGGATGATTTCATCTAAGAAAAGACTCARGAGGAGTCTAAGAGAAACAAGCAGGGAGGTAGTGAAGAGAACTTRGCTCTTATCAGTAACTAGACAAGGAATGGAAAAGGAAATAGTTCTAGTAAGAAGGGTAACAGTGATGGAGGTTCATCATAGCTAGGAAAGAAGAAGGACTTGAGTAAAATCAAGTGTTTCCCATGTCATAAAAATGGACATTATGTATCTCAGTGTGTGGAGAAGAAGAAGAAGGGTGATGGAAATATGCAAACAACAAAATCAATAGAGATGCATCTTGATGAGTTTGCAACAAAGTTTGAGAAGGATTACACACTAGTTTATTTCCTTTCTACTAGCACAACGAAGAGGAGTATTTGGTTCTTGGACAATGGTGCATCTCGTCATATGACAGAAGCACCAGATATATTTAGAAGTCTGACATAGAGTGACTTAGATCTTCATGTGGAGCTTGGGGATGATGTTAGGTATGCAGTGAAGGGATAGGGAATATTTACGTTCCATCTCAAGTCAGAGGGTTTGTTGGATGCCCAAGATGTGCTTTATGTACCAGGTTTGAAGAAGAATTTTATTTCAGTCTTAGCTATGGAGGATAGGGGTTTTTCCGTCACTTTTTAGATAGGGAAAGTACTCATACATCTAGAGAAAGCTAGCTCGGAAAGAGCAATGGTCGTTGGGGTTAGAGAAGGAAATTTATACAGGTTATATGGCAAGCCTAGTTAGGATTTGGTACACAATAGTGATAACCTATGAGATTTATGGAACAAGAGGGTGGGACACCTACTCTACAGGGATTTGTCAATTCTAAGGGGGATTGTTACAAGTCTTCCAGAAATCAAAATTGATTAGTAGGGATTGTGCAAAGGGTTTTTTTTTTTTTTTAGCTAAATATACCTAACTTGCGAGATTTTCATGTGGCTGAGATGCCATGACCTAAGGGAATATAAGTCGTCAAATTCACCTGGGGATTGCACCCAACCTAGAATGCACCAACCCTTAACATGGTTGGATTTGAGGTGTCCCCATAGGTTTCAAACCGGTGACTTCACTTACAGAGTTCCTTAACAACGCACTCCCTCACTGACTGCTCTACACCATCGGGACTGCAAAGGGTGTGAACTTGGAAAGAATGCCAAGGCTCCTTTTCCTAGTAGTGAGAGTAGGTCCAAAGGGATCTTGAATATTATCCATTCAGATGTGAGTGGGTTGATGTCAGTAGCATCATTACTAGGATCATCATACTATGTGACATTTATTGATGATTTTTCCAAGAAAACATGGATCTTCTTTATGAAGACCAAGGATGAGGTATTCAGTTAGTTTTAGGAGTTTAGAGCTCATGTAGAGAACCAGAAAGGTAATAATATCAAGGTATTGAGATCAGATAATGGGGGAGAATATACCTCCAATGAATTCAAGGATTTCTTCAAGGAGGCAAGTATCATGAGGGAGCTGACAGTCTCATACAACCCTCAGTAGAATGGGGTTGTAGAGAAAAATAATTGATCCATCATCGGTTCTACTAGGGCTATGATACATGAACAAGAGTTACCTATGTTCCTATGGGAAAAGGCAAGTAACATAGCAATGTATGTGAAAAACATGAGTCCTCACGGGTGATGCAGGATCATCTCTCCACGTCAGCCAGCCAGCCAGCCAGCCACGTCGAGTGCGTCCATTCAAAGCTAAAGAGAGAGGCGCAGTCCTCATTTAAATCTAAATTGAATGTAATTAAATGTTTAAGCTGGTGAGTTGTTAAGCCGTGCCTTTGTGCAGGCATTAGGTAGATCATCCTTTAATGTTTGTATGGATGAGATCTAGATCCGGATGCGGACTAGACAGCCCATTCAATGCAATTGAATAGGGTAGGTAGGTTGGAGGGAAGAGCTCGAAGAGCCCCCTTAGGTAAAAGAGATTTTGTATCTCATTTTGAGTAATTAGAGTGTGAGTAGTGAAGAGTTGAGTTGTAGAGAGATAGAAGAGGATCTGTGAATAGAGGGCAGAAGAGAAGAGCTGAGACCTTGTTACAGGCCATGCTCAGGAACACCTTGTAAATACAGGCATTTGCCATTTTAATACAAACAGAGCAGTTTTTCCTGCATGTATTCTGTGTTGAATGAATGTCTTTGAGTGTTCCATTGTATGCTATGAATGTATGTTGTTATCATGCATTTGCAGGGGTGTGTTTGATTTCAGGTGAAGGTCTTTGAGGCTTCACACCAAGAGGGTGTGACAGAACACTGCCGGTTTTGATAGCCGTGCACATAGGTTGCACTTCTGAATTTTGTGGGTTCAGATAAAGATGTGCTGCAACACAAGAACTGGAATCAACAACTCAAGGAAGACCTCAAGGTTGTTGAATACCTTGGAGGTAAGCCCATGTAGGAGAGACACAGTTGCAGACAGAAGCTCTGAGGAGTTCTGTGAAGCTCTACCAAGTGGGCATTGAGCATGTGTAAGGAGTGCGGAAGGAGAACTCTGATGTGAGTTCAAACAAAAGAAATAGAATCACTGAGGATTCTGAGAGCTCTGCCAGGTGGGCATTGAGAAGGTGCATAGGTGCACAGAAGAGGTACAGAACTGTAGGAAGTTTTGGGAGAAGATACTCTGCCAGGTGGGCATTGAGTAAGTGTGCAGACAGGCACAGAGAAGAGAAGAGAACTCTTTGAGTTCTGGAACTTAGAGGAAGAATCCACTGAGGGATATTCACAGGGTTGCTGAACACCCTGTAGACTCAGCAAGAGGTTGCTTGAGGTAGAGGATAGCCAGGAGGGAATCCAAACATTCTCCATTTGTGGGAGAAGGAAGAAGGACAAAATCCCTTAGGGGTCTGAGTGGTTGAAAATCTCAGGAGAAACAACGTCGAGGAGAACGCATGACGAGAACTCAGGTAAAGGAGCTCGCAGAGAAGAAGACAAAGGTCGGAGCCTTTGAGAACTTGGAATTCCTCCAAGTGCAGGAAGGAAGTGCGCAGAAGCTCAGGAGGAGCAACGACAGCCGTCGGATCGGTCGAGGAGATCTGGACCATCAAAAGGTTTTCACGTCCAAAGAATGTGCAGGAGAAGAGGTGATCTGAGCCGTCATATCTAGAGTGAAGAACCCGACAGCCGTCAGATCTATCACAGGTTACACGGTGGTTAAACCATTGGGAAAAGACAAGGTGAAGTCTCGACGAGAGTTGTCATCGGGGTATCGGCACTCGGGATATCGGCATTCTCGAGGTTGAGGAAGTCAGGACACTTCAAGTCTCGAAATAGTGGAACGATCTGGACCGTCCGTTTGTGGTGACATGTGGAGGGGATCGAGCGACCCATCGGTATATCGGCTACTGGGGTTTTGATTTGAAGGAGAGGTTCTGTCATCGGAGCATTGAAAAATCCAAACAATGAGATTGAATCTGAGCCGTCCGTTAGTTGGGACACATGGGCGAGATCGGGAGCCCATCAACATATCAGAGATTTGGAAAGAAAGAGTCTGAGGCCCTTTGAGTCGTGAAATAGCGAGAGGAAATCGGGAACATCCATCATAGGAGGACGCGTGGAGGAGATCGGAGTATTCGGGAGATTTCCCGAAAGGAGAAGTCGTCTGTCGGCATTTCGGGCATCGGGATATCGGGAATCCTGATGACAAGAGGTTTGGGCATTTCGGAATTGCGAAGTCTGAAATCTCGATAAAGAGAAAGCTCCGTTGTTGTGGGGCCTAGCTGACGTCATATCGGGGATTGGGATATCGGGAATCCCATGGACAAGGCGTCCTTGTGGTTCGACATTGCGATGTCTGAAACCCCGATAGGAGACAAGGCTGTGGTCTTGTGAAATAGTGGTCGCGTGGACCAAAAGATTAGCCAGGAGGGGCTAAGGGCCAAATACAGTGAAATTACTCATCGGTGATCGGGAGATTGCGAGGACAGAGGTTCATGGCATCGAGGACCGTGAACCCCGAATCCAGAAAGGAATAAGGCTGCGGTCTTATGGGATAATGGTCGCATGGACCAGAGCATAGCCAGGAAGGGCTAAGGTCGGAAGAGAGCGCATCGGCAAATCGAAAGTCGAGAGTTCGAAAGGACAATAACTCTTAACATCGGGAAATAAGAAACCCTAAAACCCGAGACTGAGTCGAGGAAAAGTCACAGGCGCGTGCAGAGGCCATGACAGGGAAAAGAGAAGGACCTGTGGATCGGGTTTTCATCAGAGATTCCAGCAGGGAATCGAATGAGCCGCTTTGGCTCGCATGAGGAATTGAACGATCCTGTGAGCAGACGTAGGGTGCATAAATTGTGTCTGCATCAGTTGGTATCAGAGCTTGATTTCATCTGTATATTTCAGGTGAAGCGAGAAGGGAGAAGACAGAGCGCTGGAGACTCTACAAGGATTTTTTTGCAGGTAGGCAACAATCCATAAGCAATCAGGAGGACTGGAGGATGAAGCTGGAAACACTCTTAGTGCAGAGTGACAGCAACAGGTTTGATAGGAAAGAAGACAGAGACAACACCATGGTTACTGAAGGCCATAGGCATGCTGGAAAGAAGAGTAAGGCAGAAAAGCTTGCAGAAATGGATAAAGAGCTCGCTGAAATAAGGGCAGATATAGAAAATCTCGAATTGAAGATGCGACAGGATAAGAAGCCGAGATGGGTGTATGAGTGGCCCATGAAGAAGTTGAAAGCAAAATGGCTAGTCAAGGAGTTGATGGTCAGGAGACAACGAAGGTTGTTGAAAGGATGGTTGAGGTATGCTGAAAACCTCAATGGACCTGAGGAGATGGTTCAGGTATGTGAACCAGAAATTGGGAGAGATCTCAGTGAAATGGGATCGGCTGAGGATCTCAAGAACTGCCAGGAGGGCAGAGATGAAATTCCAGTTTTCCAGGTGGGCAACGAAATGAGATCACTACGGGATCTCAGAGACTGTCATGAGGACAGCCAAGGAATTTCACATTTCCAGCTGGGAAATGATATGAGGTCACTGCGGGATCTCGAAGACTACCAGGAGGGCAGTGAAAGCATATCGGATTGCCAAGTGGGAAGAGATGAGAATTAGAGACTATCTGAAAATCTCATGAACTCAGAAGTGATTTGGGATTAGCCTGAGGAGCTGAAAGAACAAATGAGCTCATAGGTGAGTTCAATTCAGCAAGGAGTGCTAAATAAGATGGGATCAGTTGATCTCATAATCTACCAGGAGAGCAGTGAATAGATCCCATATTGCCATGTGGGCAGGGATGATCAACTGAGACTATCAGAGGGTCTCATAAATTCAGATATGGATTTGGATCAACATGTGAAACTGACAAAGGAGGAGGAAGATCAGGATAATATTCTGATGATTGGGGGAATTTAGGTATTCCTACCATTTTCCCAGGAGGAGGCAGAAGTCTGTGTTGCAGGTGCATCAACAGCAGAAGAACAGTCAGCTGAGACTGTCAAGGAGGAATTGGAGCAGGTGTTTAAGACTGCCCAAGCATAAGCAGAAGCAGGCAAAGAATAAGATGAGCATTCTGAGGAATGGCTCAACATTTTCAGCCAAGAAGCTGAAGAAACTGCAACGTGGGAGTTTGCAGCAGAAGAAGGACAGGAGGCAGACAACATTTGTTTTGCTGATCTGTGGCAACAAGTTGAATCCATGGAGAGAAGGGTGAAAGTGCAGAGTGTGCACATCCAACAGGTGAAGTTGGAAACCGATGAAGGAGGCATGGGAGATCATGATGATCTGCTCATGTGACAAAAAAATTTGCAGCTTAGGAGACTACATGAGCAGAGCCAGCCATGGGAGCAGCTGGACGAAGTGATCGAAGAGATCATGGAGCTGATGATCCGATCAGCAGACACTGTCAACAAGGAGAGGTTGAACAGGAAAAAGGAAGCAGCAGCAGCAACAACAACACAGAAGCAGCAACATAATGGAGTGCATGAACAGCTCCAGAGGATGATTTGGGATCCAGGAGGATTCCCACAACTGAGATGGGAAGCTCATGAGTAGGAGCTCATGATTTTTTCAGCTGAGGAGTATGATGCAGGAGTATCTCTCCACGTCATCCAGCCAGCCAGCCAGCCACTTCGAGCGCATGCATTCAAAGATGAAGAGAGAGGCACAGTCCTCATTTAAATCTGAATTGAATGTAATTAAATGTTTAAGCTGGTGAGCTGTGAAGTCGTGCCTTTGTGCATGCATTAGGTAGATTGGCCTTTAATGTTTGTATGGCTTAGATCTAGATCTGGATGTGGACTAGACAGCCCATTCAATGCAATTGAATAGGGTAGGTAGGTTGGAGGGAAGAGCTCGAAGAGCCCCCTCAGGTAAAAGAGATTTTGTATCTAATTTTGAGTAAGTAGACTGTGAGTAGTGAAGAGTTGAGTTGTAGAGAGATAGAAGAGGATCTGCGAATAGAGGGTAGAAGAGAAGAGCCGAGACCTTGTTACAGGTCATGCTCAGGAACACCTTTTAAATACAGGCATTTGCCATTTTAGTACAAACATAACAGTTTTTCCTGCATGTATTATGTGTTGAATGAATGTCTGTGAGTGTTCCATTGTATGCTATGAATGTATGTTGTTATCATGCATTTTCAGGGGTGTGTTTGATTTCAGGTGAAGGTATTTGAGGCTTCACACCAGGAGGGTGTGACAGAACACTGCGGGTTCTGATAGCCGTGCACAAAGGTTGCACTTCTGAATTCTGCGGGTTCAGACAAAGATGTGCTGTGGCACAAGAACTGGAATCAAAAACTCAGGGAAGACCTCAAGGTTGATGAATACCTTGGAGGTAAGGCTGTGTAGGAGAGACACAGTTGCAGACAGAAGCTCTGAGGAGTTCTGCAAAGCTCTGCCAAGTGGGCATTGAGCAGGTGTAAGGAGTGCGGAAGGAGAACTCTGCTGTGAGTTCAAACAGAAGAAACAGAATCACTGAGGATTCTGAGAGCTCTGCCAGGTGGGCATTGAGCAGGTGCATAGGTGCATAGAAGAGGTACAAAATTGTAGGAAGTTCTGGGAGAAGATACTCTGCCAGGTGGGCATTGAGTAAGTGTGCAGACAGGCACAGAGAAGAGAAGAGAACTCTTTGAGTTCTGGAACTTAGAGGAAGAATCCACTGAGGGATATTCACAGAGTTGTTGAACACCCTGTAGACTCAACAAGAGGTTTCTTGAGGTAGAGGATAGCCAGGAGGGCATCCAAACATTCTCCATATGTGGGAGAAGGAAGAAGGACAAAATCCCTTAGGGGTTTGAGTGGTTGAAAAGCTCAGGAGGAACACCGTCGAGGAGAATGCACGGCGAGAACTCAGGTAAAGGAGCTCGCAGAGAAGAAGACAAAGGTTAGAGCCTTTGAGAACTTGGAATTCCTCCAAGTGCAGGAAGGAAGTGCGTAGAAGCTCAGGAGGAGCAACGACAGCCGTTGGATCGGCCGAGGAGATATGGACCGTCGGTAGGTTTTCATGTCCAGAGAGTGCGTAGGAGAAGAGGTGATTTGAGCTATCAGATCTAGAGTGAAGAACCCAATAGCCGTCAGATCTATCACGAGTTACACGGTGGTTAAACCATTGGGAAAAGATAAGGTGAAGTCTCGACGAGAGCTGTCATTGGGGTATCGGCACTCGGGATATCGACATTCTTGAGGTCGAGGAAGTCGAGACACTTCAAGTCTCGAAATAGCGGAACAATCTGGACCGTCCATTTGTGGCGACATGTGGCTGGGATCGAGTGACCCATCGGTATATCGGCTACTGGGGTTTTGAGTTGATAGAGAGGTTCTGTCATCGAAGCATTGAAAACTCCAAACAACAAGATTGAATCTGAGCCGTCTGTTAGTTGGGACATGTGGGCGAGATCAGGAGCCCATCGACATATCAGAGATTTGGAAAGCAAGAGTCCGAGGCCCTTTGAGTCACGAAATCATGAGAGGCAATCGGGAACGTCCATCATAGGAGGACACGTGGAGGAGATCGGATTATTCGGGAGATATACCGATAGGAGAAGTCGTCTGTCAGCATTTCGGGCATCGGGATATCGGGAATCCCGATGACAAGAGGTTTGGGCATTTCAGAATTGCGAAGTCCAAAATCCCGATAAAGAGAAAGCTCCATTGTTGTGGGCCCTAGCTGACATCATATCGGGGATCAGGATATCAGGAATCCCATGGACAAGGCGTCCTTGCAGTTTGGCATTGCGATGTCTGAAACCCCGATAGGAGACAAGGCTGCGGTCTTGTGAAATAGTGGTCGCGTGGACCAGGAGCTTAGCTAGGAGGGGCTAAGGGACAAAGACGGTGAAATTACTCATCGGTGATCGGGAGATTGTGAGGACAGAGGTTCGTGGCATCGAGGACTGTGAAACCCCGAATCCCAAAAGGAATAAGGCTGCGGTCTTATGGGATAATGGTCGCATGGACCGGAGCATAGCCAGGAAGGGATAAGGCCGGAAGAGAGCGCATTATCAAATCGGAGGTCGGGTGTTTGAAAGGAAAGGAAATCTTGACATCAGGAAATAAGAAACCCCGAAACCCAAGACTGAGTCGGGGAAAAGTCACAAGCGCATGCAGAGGCCATGACAGGGAAAAGAGAAGGACCTGTGGATCGGGTTTTCATCAGAGATTCCAGCAGGGAATCGAATGAGCCGTTTCGGCTCGCATGGTGAATTGAACGATCCTGTGAGCGGACGTAGGGTGCGTTAATTGCATCTGCATCAACGGGATATTGGGGGACAAGACTCCAGAGGAGGAATTATCAGGAGTGAATCCAAATATTGGTCATTTGAGGATGAAGTTGGAGCATTAAGGAAAGAAGGGTATATTTGTGTGGTACAGTGAGACCTCAAAGGCTTACAGGATCTTCATTCCAGTGCAACGGAAAATAGCTGTAAATAGAGATGTTAAGTTCAATGAGAACTGGGCATATAGAAGATCTCGGGATTCATTAGTAGTGACAGAGGGAAATGCATAAACCAGATCTGAAGGATGAGCAACAATTAATAGTTTAGAATTCGAGTGGAGGGGAGGATTTACGCCCTTCCAGTCCTATCAAGAGACCCCGGTGGATATTACAGACATTGAGGGATGTTGTTGAGGCTCCTAGGAGTGATATTAGAGATAAACGACCTCCGAAGAAGTTTCAAAACTATATGGCGCTTATGAGTAGCATCATTGATGTCGAGTCTTCTAGTTTGGGGAAGAAACAGATCGACATGTATGGTAGGATACCATGGTAGAGGAGTACACCTCTATTATGAGGAATGATGTTTGGGACATAGTGCCAAGATCAGAGGGGAAGTAAATTGTGAGTTCCAGATGGCTATATAAGATCAAGCATGTTGCATATGGTAGCATCGAGAATTTCAAAGTGAGGTTTGTGGAGAGAGGGTTCTCCTAGAGACAAGGAGTGTAATACGAGGATAAGTTTTCTCTAGTCTCCATGTATGATTCTATTTGTGATTTTATTTCTATTGCTTTAGTTATGAGATGGAGGATACATCAGATGGATGTAAAAACAACTTTCCTCAACAATATCATTGAGGATGAATTATACATAGAACAACCTCAAGGCTTTGAGGTACATGGGAGGGAGTCTCATGTGTCTAGGATTAAGAAATATTGGTACGGACTCAAACAGGAACCCAGGGCATGGTATTCTAGGATTGGTTGATAATTGCAAAGTATGGGCTTTACCAAGAATCAGGTAGATCCTAACTTGTAGTTCATACTTCTTGGGTCAGATCCACTCATTTTCGTTCTATACGTTGGTGATTTATTTCTCATAGGTGCAGACGATATTATTGCAAGGTGCAAAGCATATTTAACAAGTGAGTTCGAGATGAAGGATATTGGCTTGATGCATTATTTCTTATGCTTATAGGTATGGAAAGTTTCGAGAGAGATCTTCCTTGGTCAAGGGAAGTATGCATTTGAGATCTTGAGGATATTCGAGATGGAGGACTGTAAACCGATGGCTACACCTATGATTACAAATATGAAGAAGGTGATCACTTCATATTTAGAGTTGGTGGATCCAAGGATATATAGGAAGTTGATAGGGTCCTTGATGTATTTGGTCAACACCAAGCCATATATTTGTTTGTTGTGAACACCTTGAGTCAATTCATGGTGGAGCATAGGTAGGTGCATTGGATTGTAGAGAAACATGCGCTCAATTACTTGATAGGTACAATGGAGTATGATTTGAGGTATCTTGGAGGAGATGGAGTGGTGTTGTGAGGATATATAGACTCATATTGGGAAGGGAGTGAAGTAGATAGAAAGAGCACCTCAGGGTGCTTCTTCAACTTAGGATCAACAGTGATTACTTGGTTCAGCAGGACGCAGACTTATGTAGAAATCAATTCAGCAGAGGCAGAGTATATGGCAGTGAGTATGGCTAACTATGAAGCCATTTGGATTTGAAAATTTATTACAGGTTTATTTGATCAGTAGTTGGAGCCTACGATGATATACTCTGATAATCAAAGTTGTATCAAACTCTAAGAGAATCCAGTATTCCATGAAATGTCCAAGCATATTGATATCGTGTTGGAATACTGAGAGGGGGGGTGAATCAGTAATAGCGTAATTATAATCCTTTTTCTTCAAATGTTATATCAATGTAGAATTATTATCCAATAATGAGCAGTAAGAAATAAACAATCACACACATACACAGTACACCAGTGTTTTACATGGAAACCCAAATCGAGAGAAAACCATAGAATGTTTTTTCTTATATGTCTTGAAGAATTACATTCATTGGAAGCACCAACTTCCTTTATTTTCCAACTGCAACTGGAACGAGGCTCCAACCCCCTAGTTTCTCAAGATACAACCTGAGGGGAGCTCCAACTCCCCAATTCTCTGGCTACAACCAGAAGGAGGATACAACCCCCAATGTTCTCCGGCTACAACTGGAAGGTGGCTACAACTACCTGTCCTTGCCCCGTCCCGCCACCCTGAAGTAGAAGTAGAATGATGGAACCACTGTCACACTATCATTGTGATATATACCATTGTAAACCTGTACCAATAAATCTAAACCATGCATCAACCTGTACCATAAACAAGTGCATCAACCATGCACCAACCTGTACCATAAACAAGTGCATCAACCATGCACCAACCTGTAATCAACCTGTACCATAAACAAGTGCATCCAACCACGCACCAAGTATGTACCAATCATTTGTCAACTACTCATCAACTATGACTCATCAATATGTACCAACATCATCAACT
>ML779357.1:633869-649881 GCA_009831015.1 Picea engelmannii
AACTCTCCTAACACTTTCTAGTGAATGAAATCTACTAATCACACACTCTCTACACAACTACTATGAAAAAACCAGGTCCTTATATCAACTTAAAGCTACAATCAAATAAGATGCTTAAAGGAAATTCATAAGAATCAATCCACCTTCTACTGAAATTGAACCAATTTCTAATTATCCAATCCTTACTACTTAAAATGGAATCTCAAGGAAAACCACAAAACACACTGCTCAAAAGAAAAGAACATGTATGTCAACAATTCTAATCCATTTTGAGATTCCATTACTACGTATTCTTCTCTTTTCAGCGGCGTGTTTTGTGGTTTTCCTTGAGATTCCATTTTTAGTAAGGATTGGATAATCAGAAATTGGTTCAAGTTCAGTAGAAGGTGGATTGATTCTTATGAATTTCCTTTAAGAATCTTACTTGATTGCATCTTTAAGTTGATATAAGGACCTGGTTTGTTCATAGTAGTTGTGCAGAGAGTGTGTGATTAGTAGATTTTATTCACTAGAAAGTGTTAGGAGAGTTCTTTGTATGAATATACATTGCACGATAACCTTGTAATAAAAGACTTACCCCGAGTTGAAAATTGAATGCATTGGATGATTTAATTAGACAATTAAACACACCAACAATTATATCTCGAATGAAGTGGTATCTGATATCAATATGCTTGTACATTTCATGGAATACTAGATTCTCTTAGAGTTTGATACAACTCTGATTATCACAGTATATCATCATAGGCTCCAACTCCTGATCAAATAAACCTGTAATAAATTTGTTGCACATGAGTCCGTCAACTATTTTCTATTTTCCCAAAAACCAACCTAACCTGGGAGCAAAGATGCTCTACCCTTTTAAACTCTCTCTTCCTCTTCTAATCTTGGAAAAATTACAATTATGAACAGTCTTGATAATCTTTCGATTCTCAAGATACTCAATGTCATATTAATTAAGAAGATACATAGGATACAAAATATTTCCTGTAACCGATTACAACTTGCATAAATGACTTTTATGGAAATAGTTGGTCGAACTGTCATGTTTATCTGGGTGGACATCATGTTTTCATAACATACAATAGTCGTGAATTAAGGTAAGCCACATCATCAATATAAATCAATCCTTGTCATACTGGTCCACATATCAATGGTCTATTCATCATCATGTGGTTATCCTTTGGCAATAACAACATTATGTAGTAGTGGTGTTTGTGTATCAATCTCGGAGTAGAAACACCTCAGAGTAGAAAAATCTTGGATTAGCATTACCTCGGAGTAGCAGTGCCTTGGAGTATCAACACCTCGAAGTAGCATCACCTCAAAGTAGAAACACCTCGTAGTAGCAACATATTGGAGTAGAAGCACCTCGGAGTAGCAACGCCTTGGAGAAGCATCTGATTATTATGCAAGATTCTTTAACAATTAATCAATGGTTACCCAACACAGACATCATCCTTCCCAAAATGCAGGAAAATATTAAAGAATCAACGCATCAAATGGACTTAACATACTAGTGTCAAAAAGGCAATTCTTGAACCATGATAATTATGGGAAAGGTGTGAATAAGAAAGAAAAGGTATGAGATAAGTAAAAAAATGACGGCAAAAAGGAGTCATTCCCATGACTCAACAATAATCTAGAAGGGAGCAGTGAAGCTTCGGTATATTTCCATAGGTGAGCAGGTTGCTAATATTCTGACCAAACCCTTGGAGAAAGGGAAGTTTGTGTTCTTCAGTGACATACCTGGAGTGGTGCAGAATACCTTCTTCGCTAAGAGGGAGTGTTGATGCTAGTGGTAATATCAGACATGTATTTATGCACAGGTCTATGTGTCTAGACATGTGGAAATCATCCAAATCCTTCTACTCTTGAATTTACTTTAATTAAAGGAATTATTAAAGTAAATTTCTTTTATTAATTGATAATATAATTAGTTAATTGAGTTATTTAAGGAAAGTGCTAAAAGTAATTAGCATGTTTCTAAATCTCAAGTGAAGTGAGAAGTAATATCAACATGCAATCACTTTGGAGATATAACCCACAATTATAAAAGCAAGGCTAGGGTGAAGGAGGAAGACACTTGATACTTGAGATTTTTGAGAGTAGAGGATTTACTTTCGAGAGAGTTGAATCATGAAGGACTGTGATTCAAGATCTTGGATAGGTGGATAAGGAATTACATCTAGATATTAGGTCAAGGAGAAGAGAGAAGAGAGGATCACACAGCCAGGTTTCAGTCAGAGGAATCCATAGGGGAGTGTTGCAATATACAAATATTTTTGTACAGGTTTACTATACGTGTACTCAGGTGGAGATAGTCGTGTGTATGTGGGTGTATAGTAGGGATATTCACATACATCTTGAAAAGTGTTCCATATCTAGTTCATACAACATGTCATAATTTTCCAGGTTTGTCTGCCCCTATCTCAATTTCACCATGCCTTACACTTAGACAACAATCCGAAACCAAAACATTCATCATTATCCAACCCACCTTTGGCTCTCATCTCTCTCCCCTACATCCAAGGAAATACTGATCATATCTCCAAAATGTTTGCCAAGAAGAATATCAAAACAATGTTCAAACCCTGCAAAACCCTGAAACATTTTTTTATAACTGCTAAAGACAAATCTGACCCTATGTTGGGACAAGGAGTTTACCAAATTCCTTTCTCTTGTGGTAAATCCTACATAGGTCAAACTGAGAGATCCTTCAAAGCTCATTTGAAACAACATATAGCTGATACTACCCATAACAGAATCTCCAAATTAGATATCACCGAGCACTCTTTCAATTCCAAACACCTAATTTGTTTGAACCAAACAAAAATTTTATCTTCTAACCCTCATTACTCATCTCGCCTCATTTAGGAAGCTCTTGAAATTGAAAAAACCTAAATAATTTTAATTGAGAATATGGCTACAAACTTAACCAATATGTTAATCCCTAAATAGTGGCACATTACCCCTTAATTGGGGCATATTACATTAGTATTGTTATTTTATTTATGTCGGCTTGGGTCCATTAGTTGTAATTGTACCTCCTAGTCTCCTATATATACCAAGGAGACCTTTTCATTTGGAATCATCTTGTATTTGTGAATTAATATGATGTATAAGGGGGTTTCCCCCTCAAAGAGGCTTATTATCTAAATTTCTCTCTTTTTCAAGGCGTTAAGTACTTATTCTGAGGTTTTTATGCTATTTTGATATTTGGTTCTTAACATTTGGTATCAGAGCTCAAGGTCTTAGGGTTTCGTTGTTGCATCTGAGACACCTTGGAATTTTTTCTATAAATATTTTTATGGGAGGTTTCAGATGGAACGCCTTGGGGGATATTGATCAGATGGATCAAATTAATTTTGGTAAAAATATCATCTTTTCGGGATTTATATTTTTGGATATATATATTGTGGAATATTGGGTTCTTGAATCATCCTAAATTAATTCATCGCAAAATTTTCTCTATAATTTTTTTTTCTGTGATGCTTCAGACTGTGAAACATGGTAGATGTTCATAGGAATTATCAATGTATATGTGGTAAAAATTTCGTCTTTTGGGTCACCCTAATTTTGGAGATACACCATGTGTAAGATAGGGTAGTTGACTAGTCCTATTAACTAGTCTTAAACAAGTATTCTAGGTAAAAAATTGATATCTTCTTTAGTGATTATCGAAATTAAGTGAGACTAGTTGCATCAGACAGTAGACTAGGTGCAAATTTAGGAATAATATATCACATATTGTGTGCTTGGCACGCTTTAAAAGTACACTCTCCTGGAAAGGACAAAAATCAACAAGGTGTGCGGAAGTCACCATAACTTCCACTTGGAATATCCAATTTTGATCAAACCAGTGGAATTGTAGAGAGGACATATCAGAGAACTACAGAACGAAATTTCATACCTAGAAGGGCCGAAATTGTAAATATACAACAGAAGAAAGGTTGGCTAGCAGAAAAACCTCCAAATCAGGGTTTAAAAGGTACGTTTGTTTTTTGGAAATTTGCATATCTTTTGACTAGAAGATCCAATTGGGGTGATTCAAAAAGTAGAATAAAGTGGGATAAAAGGAGTATCACATAAATTTGAGTGAAACTTAGGGATTTTTTTAGGTACGGATGTGTTCTGGCAACTCTAAACGTAGGAGTTGTTGTTATTGTTTCTTCCACATACCTAGAGTATATAGAAAGGCCCCTTTCAAATGGTTGCACATTAGACAACACTACTATGGATTTGAGCTCCCACATAACTAAGTGTATATCAGGAGACCCATATAATCTTGATACTTGTCGAGTAAACCTTTTGGCCATCTTGTTGCTATAGTACACTCAGAACAACACTCAAGGAGATCACTCTCTAGTACATGGGTAGTTGGATAATATGACTAAGGGCATGGGCAATCCTCCTTAGTCAGTGCCCTGAGATATTGGTTTGATTACTATTTTTGGACCTCACATGTATATCAAAGAGTTAGATCATCTGACACTCCCTTGTCTGTGAGTACCTCTACCTAATCCAATTAGGAATTTCTACCTTGCAGTGATACTTGGTCAACATGCCACTAGAAAAGGGAACTTATACACCAAATAAGCCTTCAGAAAAACGTACTTGGACTCATGATGAAGGTGAAGAAATGTGCAGGGACATAAATAATTTACAAAAGAAGGAAAAAATTTGATGGAATCATTTGTATAAGGGAATGAAGGAAATTATCTAATCTGTAATTGACTATGCCTAGATCTCAGAGAAATGACAATTTTATTGATAAGACCTTCACAATTGTAGTGGATATCTTATTGCCAATAATCCCGATGGCTCTGGAGGAGAAATAAGCATTTACCTATTACAGAGATGGTGTGATTTGATATTTTTTTCGTTCTTTTTTTTTGGGGGAAAAAAAGGCATTCAGGAATTAAAATTGGGTGAATTAAAACTTACTCTCAGTGAAGGTGAGTTCTGGAGATAGTGAAATTCCTTTTGTCGTGTATCCCCGGTCAATGCATCCTTAGATGCTCTCATCTCCTGAGGATTTTAGTATCGAGCGAAAGGTTACACCTATGCAATAGGCCTTGCTTTTATAGTTGAACCTATCTGATAGGTGCGCATGAGGGGAGAAAGCACTATGTATGGAAATCGACAACACAATTTTTTTTTTATAGCCCATAGACATTACCCTTTTCCGAAGGGTAGTGAGAATGGTCGGGAAAACAAACATCCATCCAATTTGTACTTCGAATACCCCTATCATGGAACCATCGGAGATTGTTGAAGTGATTAATCCCCGGAGATTACAGGGCATTAAGAACAAATAAATTGTTAGAGGTTCCATTCCTAGTACTAAGATCCTTGGTGTTTGGAAAAGAATCTTTGCAAGAAGGATAGCTAGAGATTCATTGGAAATACACTAGCCCCTGTTAATTCATAATATTGGGTCAGAATCTTTTTTTTTTCAATTCCACGAATTACTCCCTGTATTACCTACTGTAAAGAAAGGAGGAGCCGTATGAGGTCGGAATATCATGTACGGTTTTGAAGCGCAAAATATTAACTACAAGGGATGATGGATTCAACTAAAGATAAACTAGAAGCGATAATGGATACTAATATGGATGGTTTAAAAGGGGAGATCATGGAAGGATTGAAAATGTTGTTGATATAGAGGCCACCTGAAAGTGACAATGTATCCCATGAAATTCATGATGAGGACAAAAGGAATATGAATCAAGACTAGAGAAACTCCAACTTTGGGTTAAAGATTAACCACTTTCCTAAGATCGATATGAGGAAGTTTGATGGAAAGGATCCAATTACATGAATACTCCAAATGGAGCATTTCTTTGATCTACATGATGTGCCACACACACAAAAGGTATGAATTGCATCTTATATTTAGAACCCAATCAATTTTTGTGGTATCGATGGCTTTGTTCTCGCAAAACACTTGTCACTTGGACAATTTTCATGGAAGAAATGATAGCACACTATGAGGATATAAGGAGAAATACCTTCTTCATCCAATTGATAAATCTCAAGCAAAAGGGTTCAGTTGCAGAGCACATCGAGAACTTCCAAAGATTCAATATAAAGGTAACGAATATTCCAAATGAGCACCTGATTGATGTATTCATAGGAACTTTAAAGGATAACATTCAACATGATGTTCACCTTTGGGAACCCAAATCATTGGAGAATGTGTTCACGGTGGTGACAAATGTTGAAAGTAAAAATATGGTTATGGATACTAGAAGGACCACTCCTACATCTATCGAGAGAATATTGTTCCTTCTTATAAAACACCTCAACCTACAAGGTTGACACCTCAAAAATTGGAGGAAAGAAAAGAAAAAGGTTTATGCTTTAATTGTGATACCAAGTACAATAAGGGACATAAGTGTGGTGAGAAGAAATTAATCTACATAGATTGTGAAGAGGAAGAATACCAAGAACAAGAACAAGAACCATCTCAAGATGAAAACATAGAAGAGATTTCTTCTAAAGAGTTGACCCCCACCATATCACGTAATGCATTGGTTGGAATTAGCACTCATCAAACCCTCAAGATCGAAGGATATATCAAAAAGAAAAAAGTAATAGTCCTAATTGATTCTGGTAGTACTCGTAATTTCAGTCACTATAAATTAGCCAAAGATCTGAATTTCTTTATATATCCAGCGCCAGAGTTTCAAGTAATGATTGCAAATGGAGGAACTATCAATTTCTTAGGAAAATGACATAAGATCAATCTTACTATGGGGGAATATGTAATTAATAGTCCAATGATTTCTATACCCATGGGTGGTGTTGATGTTGTACTAGGAGTCTAATGGTTAAATCATTAGGAATAGTGGCTTTTAATTTTCATGAAATTTTCATTGGAAGGAAAGGATATTGAGTTAAGGGGTATCACAGGGAAACCCAGTAAGGTGATAAGCTCTAATGGCATGACAAAATTATTGAAAAAGGGGCATCGGGGTGTAATTGTATGAATATGCTCACTATATGTTCAAACATCTAAGCCATCTATTCCCCTAGATCTCCAAGGGATCATTGATAAAAATTCCAAAGTATTTGAAGATATTCCCAAAGGTCTTCCACCCACTCACGATAATGATCATGCTATTCACCTCATTCCTGGGAGTGTTCCTCCTAACAACAGGCCTTACAGATACTCTTATGCCCAGAAGAGTGAAAATGAGTATATGGTTGAAGAAATGTTAGAGGATGAGATTATTATACCTAGCCAAAGTTCTTACTTTTCATCAGTGGTAATGGTACTCAAGAAAGAGGGATCATGGCATATGTGTCCAAATTACAGAGAGCTCAACAAGATCACCATTAAATATAAGTTTCCCATTCCCATCATTGATGAATTTTTAGATGAACTACATGGAAGATTCTACTTCACAAAGTTGGATCTTTGTTCAGGGTATCATCAGATTAGAATGAAGGAAGCAGATATCCGAAAAAAATCAATATGAACTCATGAAGGCGATTATGAATTTTTGGTCATGCCATTTGGCCTTACGAATGAATCTTCCACCTTCCAAGGGTTGATGAATTCTATTTTCAAGCCCTTCCTTCAAAAATTTGTGTTAGTATTTTTGATGATATGCTAATCTATAGCAAGTCTTGGGAGGATCATGTTTGACATATTGACAGGGTGCTACAACTAATAAAGGAGCAACAACTATATGCCAAACCATCCAAATGTTTCTTTGGGTTGAAGGAGGTAGAGTATTTGGGTCATATTTTATCTCATGAAGGTGTCAAGGTAGACCCTAACAAGATTTAGTCCATGATGGACTAGCCAATTCCCAAAACATTGAATAATCTTAGAGGATTTTTGGGTTTGATAGGCTACTACCGCAAGTTTTTTTCAGAATTCTGGAACAATAGCAACACCTTTAACAACATTAACTAAGAAGGATACATTTTCATGGACTCCAGATGCAACTCAATATTTTGAAAAAATTAAAGAGGCGATGTGCAAAGCTCCTTTCTTGACCACACCAAACTTCAAAAAAACCTTTATTATGGAAAGTGATTCCTTAGGAAATGACATTGGTGTTGTTCTAATGCAAGAAAGAAGGCCGCTTGATTTTGAAAGTAGACCACTCAGGGTAAAGGAATTACACAAACCCATTTATGATAAGGAAATTATGGAAATACTACATGCATTGAAGAAATGGTGCCCTTACCTAATAGGTAGGCACTTCAAGGTCAAAATAGATCATGACAGACTTAAATACTTCTTGGAACAAAGACTATCTTCATAAGTATAACAAAAATGGGTGACCAAGATGTTGGGTTATGATTTTGAAATAATCTACAAAAAAGGGAAGCAAAATGTTGTGGCAGATGCACTCTCAACAAAGGATGAAGATGTTGAGGCCTTTCTCTATGCTATCTCGATCATCCAACCTGATTGGATAACAAAATCAATGGATGAATGGAAGAATGACGAAAAAGTGTGGACTCTCATTCAATGATTGCAGCAAGATTCTAGTGCATCAGATACATTTGCATGGAAAAATGATTCACTATGGTACAAAGATCGCTTATATTTAGGTAAGAAATCCAAACTCAAACAAAAGGTACTTTTGGAATTGCACACCTCTCGAGTAGGAGGGCACTCAATATTTTTGAAAACCTATCACACGGTCAAGAAGGAATTTTTTTGGGATGGGCTTAAAACTGATGTTCAAAGGTTTGTGGAAGAATTTTTCGTTTTCCAACAAAATAAGGTGGAAACTATTAAGACCCCAAGTATTTTACAACCATTAGCCATCCCAACTCAGCATTGGGAGGAGGTTTCCATGGATTTCATCACAAGGTTACCAAAATCTGAAGGAAAGAGTGTCATCATGGTGATTGTTGATAAATTGACCAAGTACACACACTTTTGTGCAATCTCTCATCCTTTCAAAGCCAATGCAGTTTCCACTGCATTCATGGAGACAGTTCAAAAGATACATGGAATCCCGAAGATTATTGTAAGTGATAGAGATCACATATTCACTGGACATGTTTGGACATAATTATTTTCTTGTTTGTGTACTCAATTGGCTCATAGCTCATCTTATCATCCTCAATCTGATGGAAAAAATGAGATAGTGAAAAAATGTCTGGAAGACTACCTTTGTTTCTTTGTCTCTGATAAACAAACACAATGGCTCAAGTGGTTACCCTTGGCATAATGGTGGTATAACACTTCCTTCCATACTGTAACAAAAATGACACCATTTATGGCGCTCTATGGATATCACCTACCATCCATCACTTCTTATATAAAATAAAAAATATAAGGTTCAAACAGTGGAAGATCACATCGAGCATCAACAACAAATTCTCCAAATCTTAAAGGACAACCTGACCATGGCACATAATCACATGAAACACCAAGCAGATCAACACCGTAGTGAAAGAGGTTTTTAAGTAGGGGATTGGGTATTTTTAAGGATACAACCATACAAACAAATGTCCCTCAAGAAAGATAATAAGGATAATAAATTATCACCAAAGTACTATGGCCCTTATAAGGTGTTGCAAAAGATTGGTACTATGGCATACAAATTGGAGCTTCCTGCATCTTCGTGAGTACACCCAGTTTTCCATGTTTCATGCTTAAATAAGGTTATAGGTGACAATATCTTAGTTCAAACTGTATTTCCAGAACTTGACGAGGAAGAAAAAATCATATTGGAGCCTGAAGCTATCACTGACATAGAATTTTCCAAGGAATAGATCCATTTTAGAGTATCTCATTAAGTGGAAGAAACTACCTGCTGAAGATTCCACTTGGGAAGATGAGTCTTTTATACATAAGCATGTAGAATTACTCAAGCATTTTGGACAACACTTGTCTCAAGGGGAGGGGCATGTTAATCCCTAAATAGTAGTACATTACCCCTTAATTGGGGCATATTACATTAGTATTGTTATTTTTTTATGTCCGTTTGGGTCCATTAGTTGTAATTGTACCTCCTAGTCTCTTATATATACCAAGGAGACCTTTTCATTTGGAATCATATTGTATTTGTGAATTCATATGATGTATAAGGAGGCTTCCCCCTCGAATAGGCTTATTATCCGAATTTCTCTCTTTGTCAAGGATTTGAGTACTTATTCTGAGGTTTTTATGCTATTTTGATATTTGGTTCTTAACATAATATTGTAAGCCCACCATTCATTGCCTAAATCATCGGACTTCCTCTATGTAGATGTCCTCTACACATTTTTATGGATCATTTTCCCCTCCTTTTCCTCCTTAATTAAGTCTTCCGTGATCTTTTTGTTTCTTTTCATTATTTCCATTAGTCCCTCTATGTGACCTCTCTTCCCCCTTGCTCTTTTACCCTTTCCCTGCCTTATGTATTTAATATTAATTTCTCATATTATCAATGTTTTTATCTCCTTACTTCTAGCTTTGACCCTCTTCCTCAATTTGTCTATTATTTTATCTCCCTCTCCTTAGTCTCCTCCTTTCATCATTAATAATTTTAGTTCTTTTTTTCATATTATCAAGGTTATCTTCTCCTTACTTCTAGCTCTATCCCTTTGCCTTAATTTGATTATTAATCTTAACTAAATTTAAAACCTTCACTTTATTATTGAGCTCCTTTAAGTTTATATCATTTTATTTTATTATTTTTATTATTTTGTCATTTTTTCTCCTTTTTCAACATTTTTACTTCCTACTTCTAGATTTTACTTTCCACCTTAATTTTATTATTATGGTATCTCTTTAATAATTTCTATTTTATTATTAATCTTAACTATATTTTGTTAATAATCTCAACTACTTTTAAAAATTTCACTTTATTATTTTTTAATCTCGACTAAATTAAGTTTAAATCATTTTATGAATCAATTCATTAATCTCATTTTCTTGTCATTTATCAATATTTTTATTGCTTACTTCTAGCTTTGACTTTCCACCTTAATTTGATTATTATGGTATCTCTTTAATCATTTCTATTTTATTATTAATCTCAACCATATTTGATTATTAATCCCAACTAAATTTGAAACTTTTCACTTTATTATTTATTAATCTTAACTAAATTAAATTTAAATCATTTTTTGAAACATTTTATTAATCTTGTTTAATGGTTATTTTATTATTCCATTATTTCTCCTCCTCCTTTCACTCTCTCTCCTCAAAGTTTACTCACCTTTCCTCTGCTTTAAATACAAACCTCAACATACTCTTTTCTAACATTTTAGCTTGATTGTCCCTAATGATGGGTGGAGTGTCCACTCGAAACATTGGACATTTCAAAAGCTTGCACACAGTCTTATCCAGAAAAACAATATTAACATTAACAAGTTGTATTTGTCTCAATGGTCCATTATCCTTGTTATGGGAGCCCTGATTTTAGCGTAATAAAATCATTCTCAACATTGTTTTTCCCTCTGGGGTTTTTCCAAGGGTATCTACCAAAAAACATTGGTTTTTATGTGTGCTTGATTTGGTTTCATAGTTTATGTTTTCTTTGCATGTTTAGTTGATTACTTAGGTTTTCTTTAATTCAATAAATGATTTATTTGGGATTAATTGTCGTGTGTTGGGTAGGAGAGATTTCAGCATGTTGTTCCTTTATATGGACTTTGACAGTTTGGTGATGTCTACATGATCGAGGTACAATATGTTAGTGTCAGGATGGACCAAATATAGACTTTGTTGATCAGGGGGTTCTTCAATTCATGGTGGACTATTTATTGAGAGGACTATATGATGATGAAGACCTGACCTGGCAAAGATTAAGACAAGTAGTCATTAAGGGGGAGTGTTGGGATTATTAACTGCTACTTTTTTTATGTGTGTGATCATATTTGTGATTATTATTATTATTGGTCATTGTGAGGTTGAGTTTGTCTCTATGTAAGGAATCTATTTCTATATTTTAGGAGGTTGTTGGATCTAGTTGGATATAAGATATTCTCTCCAACTAGTTGGCTCCTATTTTGGTGTGTGGTTGAGATATTATCTCAATTGGTTATTCGTATGTTAAGATGGTACAACTATCTTAATACAAAGTTTGATGTATTTATATGTAACATTATTTGATGTTAAAAGAGCATGTAAAAACAATTTTGGTGTGTGGAATAATGTCTACTCTCTCATTTCTCTACATTATGAGGTGAAGAAGAAACCCTTTTATGAATTGGTCTATTTCATTCAAGGATTAGGGATTTTATATTAGAAACAAAATGAAGAGTAACACCTCACCCAATCGAGATTAACAATGGAGATCAAGGTTCAACTAGAAGGGGTCCTCATAGGAATAACCTTCACCAACAATATCACCTATGACTTGATGAATTTACTTACTTCATATTTCTAGGGATACAAATAAAAAACAAATAAAGGCACAAAATAATGACCAAATCAACAAAGAAAGAAGGAAGGAATTACCCTAGAACGTCTTCCTTCCAAGTGGTACATTTTACCCTTCAAATGGATTGATCTAGTTAGCTTGTAGAAGACTTGAGAATTTCACCATTAATCCTTATGCACTAAATAAAATCCAAAATAGAGAAGCTTCAAGAATTGAAAACAATCATCCACAAATAAAGAACCCTTTACACAACCATATGCTCTAAGAAAGATATGTCAATTAATCTCCAAGGAGTGAAAGCTCAAAAAATCCAACCATGATTGACAATGATATAACTTCATTTACTTCATTTACAATAAAATAACAATATCTCATGTGATATCCTTAGATCTAGCCTAGGGACAAATAAAATAATGTTTCTCCTCCAATTATCTAGTCAAAATACATAAAAGATGGGGTGGTCAAGCCACATGTACAATACTCCAAATGAAATAATCCCAAAAGAGAGGGAGGTCTCTACTATTGAAGGAAGGAGGAGTTTCAAAGGTGCAATGTCTAGCCTCCAAAGGCATCCAAAAGGGTGAATTCACCAACAATATCCTCAAATTAGGCCATGGAAATCTCCTAATTCTCCTCCAAGGTGGACGTATGGGGCTCCAAGATAAAAAATTCCTTCAAATCAATAGTAAAATACCTCAAAAAGGGGTCAACCTCTTCAAATAATCTATAAAAAACCATGGGTCATCCTCTCCAAGATGTAATAATGCCCCTCAAATTATTCCAATCAAGTCCTCAAGTCAAGGAAGATCCAAATATACTCACATGTTACAAAAATATCTCCCAATGGAATATCCAAAGTGGATGTTCCCTCAAATTGGGTGAAACATGTCTCGAAATGTGAAAACAATGTGAGAGATCCAAAATATAGGATGTTCCATGGCATGAGAGGTCCAATGAATGAATAAATAACTCAAAACAATTTTGACCAATGCCTTGGGAATCATGAACTACCTCAAGATACATGAAGATGCCTTGGGAACTGTGAACTGCATTGGGAAATATGAATATGCCCAAAAATATGAATGAAGCCAATGCCATGCCCGAATCCTAGGGTGATTCAAAAAGGGGAATATGCATCATCATATGATCATCCAACATGCCACCAAACCCTCTAGCTCAGTAAGATACATGAAACCAATTAAGTTCCCCAACTGTGCACAATGAAAAAAAGCTAGGGGTAGTGAAGGAATTCACTAAGAGTACCCCTATGCCAAAATTATGGTAACATGAGGTTCACTAGATGTCGGAATTAGATTCTACCTACTAAAATATTGTTCTTTTCTTATGGTGATGGAGGAGAAACAACAATGGAATTTTTTGTGCGAGAATTTGGATTGGCCTCTATTCAAATCCTATGTTCTGCCATACATAACCTTGCCTTTTCTCTTCCTTCATTAACCTTTCCACAAGGCTACAACTTCCTTGAAGACTTCCTTGATTGAATATGTTTATTCCCCATGTTCACATGGTTTTCCAACAAGAGATTCATTGTATTTTCCTTCCAATGGCACAAAAATCATTAAAATTATTTGTAACAATAGTTTTTCCCAGAAGATATATGTTACCTTGTAGAAAACATTTTATTTTACAGAGAGTTTGAGTTAGTGGTTTGTGCCGTTATTTTTTTTATCTAGAACTAATGGACATGTATTATAAAATGAACACATGTTATAGAATATTTTCATGTTCTATATGTTGGATTACTGAGAGGGGGGGGTGAATTAGTAATAGCGTAATTATAATCCTTTTTCTCCAAATAATCCAAGTGTTATATAAATGTAGAATTATTATCCAATACTGAGCAATAGGAAATGAACAATCACACACATATACAGTACACCAGTGTTTTACGTGGAAACCCAAATCGGGAGAAAACCACGAAATGTTTTTTCTTATATGTCTTGAAGAATTACATTCATTAGAAGCACCAACTTCCTTTGTTTTCTAGCTGCAACTGGAAGGAGGCTCCAACCCCCTAGTTTCTTAGGCTACAACCTAAGGGAAGCTCCAACTCCCCGATTCTCTGGCTACAACTAGAAGGAGGCTACAACCCCCTGTTTTCTCCAGCTACAACTGGAAGGTGGCTACAACCACCTATCCTTTCCCCGTCCAACCGCCCTGAAGTATAAGTAGAATGATGGAACCACTATCAACCTGTCACTGTGAGATATATTGTTGTACAAATGTACCAACCTGTACCACTGATTTGTATCCAATCTGTACAACTTCCCTCTAATCAAATTGTACCTGAACTGAACATGTATCTACAAAAATACAACAGATATATGACCTATAGTGCTGCAGCCCGCGTATGTACGTGCCCTATATGTTATGCAGCCTGTGTATGTATTCTACCAAACTGTTATGCAGCCTGCGTATGCCTTCTGAAAACTAGGGTTTCCTTTTTCTTGAAAACTTCTGATCCTCTATGTTAGCGACATTTCTTGCCTCGGGCCTAAGAGTGTTCAGATCTACAAGTGGTGCAAAAAATGCTAGAACGTGGCACATAGAAGAAGTCCTTTTCGGACTTAAAATCAAGCGAGCGGGCATTGCATTCTTCAGCGGAAGGGATCCAACGACAGAGCAGAACAACGGTTGATGGGAAATCGCAGATTAACCAAGTCGCGCCAAGTATAGCGCAAAAATGCTTTCAAGGGGTGTCAATCGCGATCAGTAGAAGCGCAGCAGTTGTTTCTTGAACTCGGGGTTCGTAAGTTCGAAGGGCGGACCATGTCTTTTGGTTGCGCGAGATTGTGAGTTACGAAAAGTGCCCAGAGGGGGTCAACCTGCGCTGACCATCACGTCTCGGGACCTCGCAAGGGGAGGATACCAAAGTTTGATAATCCAACTCGCGAGGCCGCGAGTTGCGAGAGGCGTTAGTAGTTGGGCCCTAGCCGACGGTTACATGTAAAAGGCGCTGACCAGGAAGGCGCCCGGTTCGTATCGCCATCTCAGGGAGCCGAGAATCATCGACCCACGAACTCGTGAATCGCGAAGTAAACAAAGATTTTAATGATGGGCCCATGGTATTGCCGAGAAGGTTTTGGTCCGTTCGATCAAAAGAAGAATACGTGATGCGCGATTAGGTTCTATCGCCCCTTCGTGCATCGCAGTTTCTAAATTCAAGGGACAGCCCCATCATTCCCCGATGCGCGAAGTGACGAGAGCATCCAGGACCTGGGGCCCACAGCATTTTTGGGAGAATTCAGAGCCATCGGAACCAGATGGGCGCGTGGCACCAGATTAAGCCTTCTCGACGCTTCGCTCATCACGATTACAAGAAGCAAGGATTAGCTCCTTCCATTTGCGAACGTCGAAAGCGCTTTGGGAATAAGCACGGGGTCACAACCCATAGTCACTTGGGAAAGAAAGGAGCTGTGCTAAAAGGGTCTAGAGGCTCCGAGTGCAGTCGCCGAAAGGATCGTCTCGATCTCCAGGTACCATCCGATACGATCCCGCTCACGGCCTTCGCTTGGAGTAAATAAAGGCGAGAAGAGGTAGGTGAAACCTCTCCTCATGCATTAAGTGTAAGGTATGGAAGGTCTGGCGAGCGGTCTGCTCGAGAGGGCCCTGTGTACCCAGTTCTTCAAAGAAGCCATATC
>ML779357.1:673915-701915 GCA_009831015.1 Picea engelmannii
CTTCATGGCCGTCGGCTTCTTTGCTACTCCACTCAATGGTAGGAATAGATCCTTCTGATATAAATAGTCTTCCATATGCATCTTCCATAACTGGTAGTTTTGGCCATTAAATTTCTTGACCCTAAACTTTCCATCTTCCAACATTGCTCCCACTCGAACCAGGAACCCTCTTTTCCTGCGAGTTACCTTATGCTCTGATACCAGTTGTTAGAAAAACAGGACCACGGAGCAATAAAATAAAACAAATGCAGAAACAAAACACAGAAGACACACAATACAAGAGAGACACAGATTTACGTGGTTCACCCAGTGTGGGCTACGTCCACCAGAGAAATTTCCAGGTCCTTCCTTTATTATTATCCAGCAAATGAAGGGATACAACCTACAGCAAAACCTGTTGTAACTTCCTCTTCTTTCTCTCACAGTCTCCTCTCTTAGAATACAATATTCACCATCATCCATAGCCGCAATACATTTCCCTCATAAAAGAGGGTTGCCTTCTAGGGAAAAAAAAACCCTAACATAATCTCTATCGTTAGATCTACGACCTTATAATGAATGGTCCAGATTTACAATGAAATTACAATATACTTTTACAAGGCAATTTTTTGCTTCGAGGGCTTCGCCCCCGGACCCCGCAGAGGGGGTCTGCACTCCCCCATGTGGAAGAGTGTAAATACTTCTGGGGTGTAAATACTTCATGGGGTATAAACACGGCTGAAAGCAAGGACCTCTGAATCAGGAAGATAATCAGGCTCCACAACCAACACTCTAGCCTCCATGGGGGTCTTTGGCGCCGTTGGTATGTTTTGGGCATATATGAGGGATCTTTGGTGCCTTTAGTATGTTTTTCACAATGAGAATGGATCTTGGGTCCTATACCATGTGTAACACACCTAGTTACCTAATTAAGTTGTAATAAACATTATCACATAGAATTGATATGAAATTATAATTAAGCAATAGAAATAACATTGACTATGAAAAATCCATTCAATACCCATGTACACATTCAACCATCTAAACACATAAATATTGTTTTCTGATTAGACATGAAATAATGACAATTGATATGTGGGAAATTACAATAGAATGCATGTCATGTCTTTCCCCATAAGAATTCCTTACATTCTTCATGATTTTGGCATTTTTTTGTGATACCCACATTGTCATTTACAATCACTTAACATAGTTGAAGTTTAATTGACAAAACATATGTGTAATTAATCCATCTTCTTTACAATTAATGGATATAAAAACCTTTCAATATATATCTAAATATATTTGCAATAATGTTGATTGTAGTCCTTAGAAAATTCTAGGTTCCATACTTCCATTCTTCTCAAGTAAACACATAATCCTTTAACATCGTAGAGCCACAAATATTAATTTTCAATAATTAAACAACAACTAATTTACTTATCTATTTTAATGGATTCACTTGCGGAAATAGATCCATAGGAGTATTTCTCCTCCCAACCAATAAGCACTAGCTCATGTAGGTGCCACCCCTATGCTAGGCAATGAAACAACAAGGGAAAATGTATAGGCTATGGCTTTGGTCCTTCTCACTTAGCTTAAATTCTAGACATAACAACCATATAATTATGATTCATATAATTTTTATTACATTAGTCCCTCTCATCCCTTTCTCTCGCCCCTGTTCCCCCCAACCCACCTTGGCCTTGTTCAATACAAGGAATGAGATACCCTTCTTTTATAAATAGTCTTTTAGGATAACCCAAGTTGTTTAGGGAAACTCTGTTGTTGAGGCCTAGGGAAAAGTCATCTATAAACAATTACTCATCCACACGGTCATAGCTTCTACATCCAATAATGGAAACAAACTATGGAAGAATATTCCCATTGCAAAATGCACTCCTATCCCAACATTAGCATACAAATGAGTGAATGAATGACTCCCCCCCAAAAGTTGAGAGAATCCCTCTTTATGCTTGCTTGAACAACACACTTTCATGAGGAATACATTCCCACCCATAAGCCTGAGAAAATAACACATACGATACATAAGAAAAGAATAATATGGATATTTGTAATAACGTCAACTGTCAATACAATAAGATAGTATTTTCCTTGACTTCCCCTATTTCCCCACTTGTTGGTTCATTTCCCCCATGGTGCTCCTAGGGATTTATAACCCCAAGAGAACCTTATAATTTATTATTATTAATGTTCTTAATTTCATTATAATGAAATGGTAATTCACTTTCCCAACTTAGCATATACTTACACATTATAATCATAGACTCATAGGGGGTATTACACAATGGCTAGAGGAGGAAAACATGGGCCTTAGGCCTAAAATTAAGCTTATGCATCTCAATGGTCATGAAAAAGTCCTAAAACAACCACAAAGATCCTCTTTAAGGTATGTCTACCCTTCAGAGGGATACACATGCACGAGGAATACATTCCCACCCATAAGCCTGAGAAAATAACACATATGATACATAAGAAAAGAATAATACGTATGTTTGTAATAACGTCAACTGTCAATACAATAAGATAGTATTTTCCTCAACTTCCCATATTTCCCCACTTTTTGGTTCACTTCGCCCATGGTGCTCCTAGGGATTTATAACCCCAAGAGAACCTTTTAACTTATTAGTATTAATGTTATTAATTCCATTATAATGAAATGGTAATTCACTTTCCCAACTTACCATATACTTACACATTATAATCGTAGACTCGTAGGGGGAATTACACAATGGCTAGAGGAGGAAAACAAGGGCCTTTGGCCCAAAATTAAGATTATGCATGTCAATGGTCATGAAAAAGGCCTAAAACGACCACAGAGGTCCTCTTTAAGGTATCTCTACCCTTCAGAGGGATACACTTTGTTGGGCCCGAGATATGATCACTTTTATGATGGTTATTATACACTTTTGCCACATGTACATATGTGTTTTTCATCTTTTGAAGGAGCTTTTTGAAGAATTTTATGATAAAACGGTATGATTGACATAAGGTACATATGATTCATGTTTAATGATTGTATCGAGCATAATTTATCATGTTTTCATGCTTCCAAGGATCTGATTTACATTTTTTGATGTCACAGGGGGAAAATGTACTACGTTTATGCTTCTGACACTCAATCCGGCACTCATTCCAGCACTCGTTCCGGTACCTGATCCGGCACTCCTTCTAGCACTGCGTATTGCACAAAAACGAAGGGCGACTTGGCGGTTATGGTATTGGTGGCCAGTGATGGGCGAATTGGGAATGTGGGTTTTGTTCATCCTTATCCTCTCCAGCTATTGAACTCTTGACAACTCGATTTTGGGTTGTTATGGTGGGTGATGGCTCTCTGTTTCGACATTTAGGGCACCATTGATGAAATTTGCCAATTTTAGAAGTGGTTCGAACCTCCTGTGATCGACCACTTGGTCTGTAAACATTATAAATAACACCGTGGTGGTCAAATAATTGTAAGCAGTAGAAGAAGTCGTGTGTTAGAGCAAAAAATGATTTTGGCTCTGTTTTTGCATTTTTCAATTGCCATAATTGTGTAAAACTGTGTTTCTGCGTTTTAATGGTGAATTCCTTTTGTTGAGCTCGTGGTGTGATTTTAGGGAGTGACGACGACTTGTTGGGGGGGCCGCCAGCAGTATGGTAACTGTCTTTGTGTTGTTTATGCGTTTCATAGTTTAGTTGTTCTCTTTATTTCCTGTATATGCATTTTTATTACGTTATTTAGTTTGTTGTTATAATTTAATTATTTTGACTCTCTTTTGTAGGTTAGTATGATGAATTGTGTTAGCATGCATTAATATTGTAGTTAGGAATGGATCTGCAGATCCCTAGACCAACCCCATGTGTAGTTAGATATTAGATTGTGTTTTCATTTATAATTTTAGAATCAAGTTTAAAACAAAGTTTTAATTAGAATATAACAGAGTTTTTAATTGAGCTTTCTGCAACAAGGATTTGATGGATGGATAGGATCAATTTCAGTCTTTAAACATAGCTTGCTTATTTCATTTTTATGTAGAATTGGCTTAGCTAGTTGTTGGTTTATATAATTGTTAGTTTACTTTTAATTTCTGTTTTTAAGCATTTCTTTATTGCAGTTTGAATTGTTAGAATATATGTAGTATAGTTTCATTTATGTAATTTCCTTTCCTAGAATTAAATTGCAATTATATTTCTTAGTTAATGGTTGAATCTAGTTTTTCTTACATAGTATAGAAGTATAATGATGATCTCGTTATGTTGTTGATGGTTAATATATGAATATGCAAGGTATTTAACATTGTTTTGTCATGGCTAAATTCTCATTAGATTGTTTAATCCATAACTTTCACTTTTCCATTGAGATTAGTGTTGAGCTTATACCGCTTGAATTGTCCTTTGTTGTCAAATGCCATCGAGATATCATTCGACACCGAAGACATTCACACAACCACCAGCATTATATTTGAATTGTCATAGGTTAAAAGATAGTTTTCCTGTTTTCGTAGATTAAAGTTAGTTTCTTGCTTTCGTAGATTAGAAGAGATAGTTTTCCTGCTTTCATAGATATAGTTTCTTGCTTTCATAGATTAGAATAAAGTTTTATTGTTGTTGTAGGATAGATAGACTTTGCTTTGATAGATTAGATAGTAGGGAGATTAAGCATTAGTTGGTAGTTATTCTTGCTTTCAATAAAATAGATTTCCTTTCATGCATTAGAAATAGTTTTGCATTGATCATTTAGTCCATTGCCTCTTAGGCTAGATAGTTGTTCAATGAGAAGTTTTAATTTGATTGCTTGCAGTATTTAGTTGTTTTTTCTTACTTGTCTATTTTCTTTAGTAGGTTAGTTAGTTGTCTTTGCTTATTTGTCTATTGCTTTAATAGGTTAGTTAGTTGTCTTTGCTTACTTGTTTACTTGCTTTAGTAGGTTAGTTAGGTGTCTTTGTTTGCTTGTTTATTTACTTGCTTTCATAGGATAGTTTCTCATTGAATGTAGGTTGGCAAGTTAAAATAGTTTTCTTTGGTTATTTGCTTATTGTTATGCTTAAATAGTTGCTTATTTCTTACTGTTGAATTAGTTTTCTTTACATAGGGTTTCACTTGCTTTCTTAAAGAACTATCCATCGATCCTTGGCCCAAAATTTCTTAGGTTACATAGTTTCAAATTGCTTAGTACGGTTTGCTCATTATATAGCTTTGCTTGAGTATATTAGCCTTAGATAGCTACTGTCCTTAGTTAGACTATACTCCTACCAACCCTTCTACCTTTGGCATATATTTTTCTAAAACTCTAAGTTTACTTACCCCGGGTTGAGAATTTAATTGAGGGACTTTAGTGTGTTTTTAGTGCATATAGAACACCCATCATTTTTGGCGCCTTTGCCGGGGAGTTTTCTCAAGGTAAGAAGTAGTTAGGAAATAGATCATCCTTAGATATTAGCATTAGCTTGGTGGCAAGGGAGATTTAAGACGAGAGGTAAGAACCTATGCATATGCTATAGCAGGTTCCCCCAAACCCAATGGTAGTTTTTCCTTTTTGTTTTTGTTTTCTTTCATGAATAGACCTAGAAACCAAATGGTAGCTTTTTCTTTTGTTTTTTCTTTCTTTTCATGAATAGGCCTAGAGACCCACATGGTAGATACATTAAATCAAAATTAGATCTTTCAACCAAGGTTCCTTTCGATCTCTTTGGGGGAAGGAATGTTCCTCTTATAAAATCTATAGACCGATACCGAAAAACAAAAGCTAGCTCAACTCAAAGAGCTAAAATATTCTCTGAAGAGACTAACATGGGGAGCACTATAGAACAAGAAATTGAATCATCAATCATATTAGGTAAGGAGGCAAGACCACTCTATCCTTCCACAGAACCAAACAATACAACCTTTGTTTTCTTTCCACCATCGGTAGATCCTAACTTTGTGGACATCATCTTTGTATAAACCAAGTTTTATCAAATGACAAGATGAATTCAGAAGCAACCATTAGCCTGAGGGAACTTTCTCAAATCCTAGCAATAGCTGGGATCTCTTTTTCTTAGGAAGAACAAATCTTGGCAATAGCCAAGAACTTGTCTACCTCTCCGAAAATATTAGAAGATTCAAGGTCCTATGAGCTAAAAAATGATTTTCCTTGCCAAAATGTGAAGGAAGCTGAAAAATTATGGACTACATCCAATTGAGAGAAATCATTAAGACCTGAGGTTGAGGAGTTCTCAACATCCATCTCAGCAAATCCTTTACGTACTTCAGAAATCAAACATGCATAAGAAAAGGATATGCACAACATGATGAAGGAGAGCATAGAAATTACTATTGATGAACATCAAGATTACATTGAAATTTGGTTTCAAGAGGTCATCAGGCCACAATACTATTGTCTTCTTCAACACCTTATGATGCCCAAACAAGTAGGTTGGTTGGTTCTTCATATCCAGGTAATCACTGTGGTAACTTTTTCATACATGGATATGAGTATGTTTCTTATCTTGCTCTGCATATGGTTACATTGGAAGAGTTCTTACACTTGAATAAAGATTTTCCCTTTCTTTTTAGTTAGGGTAGGATAGTAAATAAAAGTTGCATGTTGTTAGTTTAGCTTAGAGTCTAATGCAACCTCATTTTACATTTTATTTTAATAAAATAAATATGAGATACATGTTCCAGTGACTTGATCTCATTAGTCTTTGATATTTTAGAGTGTGTTTTTTTTCTAGAGACTTATGTAGGTATTTATTTCACCAGGAGTAGACAGTTTCAAGGAAATATAAAAGAAGGATTCGTCTTCGAAACATTGCTATAGTTGAACCTTGTTGTCTGCTAAGCATCAAATGAATAATGACTTGATGTAATTAGCCATGTTTTTGCAAAGACTTTCATCTTCTTTTTCTCAAGGCATCTTAAATAGCAGTTTATCTTGAACCTTTACCACTATATAAGGAAGTGACACCGTAACCATCAAGCTTAGAGGTCTCTCGTACAGTTTTTCTGAGAAACCTGAGTAAGTGAGTAAATTATCTTTATTAAAGAGTAACAAGGAGATCTGATTAGCGGTTAGTCATGGAAACATCACAATAACTTACAAAAGAAGAAAGTGATTTGAGCCTAGAGATACCTTTCTATTTTTTTTCAATGGTACCATCCACTACACACTAAATAGCTTGATTATATCATATCTTTAGATAGGCCACGTCCACTTAAGTACCCCTTACATCAGGAAAATCACTAAGGAATATATATAACAGAAAGTCATCCTCTAACATAAATACCATCCCAATAAAAAGAAAGAAAAAATTGTTTTCAAAGTTGTCCCCCCCATCTTCTTGCATAAAGCAATATTATTCTAAAATATTAAAAGATGGAGGGCCAGTCTCTGAGGGTGTAAGAGGCTAACCCATCGGGATACTAAACAGGTTTGCTGGCAGTGGGTACCGGCCTATGGTATGACTAGGTAAACCCGTCGGAGTACTGATCAGGCTTGCTGGTAGTCAGGCATTCTACCTAGCGAGGATGATAATCTGACAAAATAATAAATAATAAATTTAAACTTGTCATGATGTACAAAATTACTTGTAGACAAAGCTGACATGAAATATGTATGGTTAACCTAAGGTTAATGAACTCCATAAACTTTCCATTGGGAACTAACTCTGAGACTATCTTGAAACTCTCTTGCCTACCTCTTCTTATCTATATATAGGATCTCTTATCCTATAGGTGGGGCCATCTTCTAACCATCGCGTCAGACCAATCTGTGAAATTTATCTTTACACTTTACAAACTATAAATCTTCGGCTATCAGGAGAACTGACTGGTTTCATATACTTTTGATTGTGAGGTGTCACAATACTTAGGTGTGGGGGAGGGGTTCATGAGTTGACAAATGAGCATTGCCTAAAGAAGTAAATCTTTGTAAAATTTTGTATTATTTTCATGATACAGGTTATTACATCAACAATCATTTTATTTTGAAGTGCTAAACTCCTGTGTGCTATAAATTGTTGTATATGTCCTTAACAGACCACTATCTTGGTTTATTTTTGTTACAACCTATTCATTGTAGGTTTGACATTACATTTTTGTTACAGGTTGTTCATTGTAGGTTTGACATTACATGTTCTATGCAAGTGGATTGACTGAGCATGGTGGCAAAATCAACAATAATGGAACACTCTTAGCCTACCTCAACTCCTATTCACTATGTTCGTGGCCTCTGAGGAACCAATTGCCTCATCCACAAATATCCCAAGAGTTGGAGACCGTTGATTTAAACACCACCAGTTTCCAAGAGCAAGCTATAACAAGGTTTTCAAAATCGAATTTCAGAACATCTCTGGAGATAAGGGATACTCCAAGGAGTGGATAAAAGAGGAGCTAATCAAACCCTCCCATAGTCATCACCAGATTGATTACATGTGAAGGTAGATATTCTGTCTTTAAAGCCTGTCAACTTCAATTATTAGCTCACTTTCATTTCAATAAGCCATTGTAACTTTCCCTTTTACTTCTTAAAGAGTCTTGAGAAGATGTATTCCCAAGTGAGGAAGGATGTAACCAATCCCCATAACAACCTATTTCACCACGGCCTTATCAAACTACTTGTCTTAGCCGAGTTGGAAAAATAGGAGAAAACGTGGGATGAGTTCATTTACCAATTCGCAAACCCTCATCTTACAATCAAGACTAGCAAAAAGACTCTTGATCTAGGGACTGTTACTCCACCCAAACCCTCATGCTCAAGTTATTCCTTTACTGGACCAAAAGTCCAATAAGCCTATTGTTAACCCCCCTCTAAAAATAGTAAAGACCAAGAAGTCTATTGCTAATTCATGCCACGAGGATGTGCCATATCTTCGGTCTGGGGGGAGTTTCCTGAGCTAAAAATGCTAAGCATTGCCCATTTGTATAGCAAACCCATGAGAAGAGGAAGTAGGATTTCTGTCAAAATTTTGTCATACTGTCTTTTTACAAAGTCTTGGGATATTATATCAGCAGTTGTTTGTATTGGTATGCTAAATTATATACTACTGACATCATTGTGTGTTTTATAATATCCTATGTGTTTTTATGTGTATTCTATAGAAGACTTCTTATACTTAACTACTCTTTGTGACAAATACATAGCGATTACAACTACTAAATACTTACTATCATCTGTATTCCAAGCTTATGAAAAGAGGATCAGTTGTTTGAATTGTTACATATTGATGACAGGCAATAAAAATTCTCCTATTCACCATGCCTACCAATACAAACCAAGTCTTTTGTTAGTATTTGTTAGTTCTGTCAGTCACCAGTGATCAAATTTACTCTTTCATGTGATTGATAGGGTTATTAGGTCAAATTGTTATATTTTCAAAATAAACTTATCAAATAAAATTTGACATATCTTGGTTGTAAAATTTTCATTGGTGTGTCTAGGTTTCATTACTGCTCCCTCCACTCATCCAAGTTTATAAATTTTCATCATGGTCATGTCATCATTTCTTGTCATAAATTTTCAAATGGTTGTCTTGGTCAAATTTCTACTTTAAAATTGGTTTCTAAAATAAGGAAGATGAATTTGAAAATATTGAAAGAGGTTTTTGTCAATAACATAACAAGGAACAAAAACCTCCTTCAGTTTATTCACAGGTGTTATCATTTGAGATAAATTCCCCAAATACATTCATTATAGGAAGGTTTCTGCACATTTGGACAGTTTGACTTCAAGTCAGTTTTTCAGAGGGTTGGAGAAGGCATTTGCAGTGATTTATGGTTCCATTATGTATAATACATCATAAAATTTACAAACATACCACTTTCAGCACAAAAATACTCTAGGAAGGCCTCCAAAATCCCTATCAAAGAACACGTTGCACTTCTGCTAAGAGCATGTTGCACTTCTGCAAGTTTTGAGAAACCAATTTCAATATGGGATTATGAACAAATGGGAAAGTAATTTTCAAACCTGGAGGAGGTTTTTGTTCATAACATACCAAAAAATAATAACCTCTCTCAGTTTATAAATATACATTATTATTTTGGATATATTCTATCATCTTAGAGGCCTATGCTTTCAGAGAATAAAACACTATGCTTTTCTTGTTTTAGTCATATTTGTTTTTCGTGTTTTCCTAACAACTGGAAGTTAATTTTTGAAAACCAAGAGAGGTTTTTATCAATAACATATCAAAAAAAAATAACCTCTCTCAATTTATAAATATACGTTATGTTTTTTGATATATTCAATTCTCTTAGAGGCCTATTTTTTCAGGAAATAAAACACTTTGTTTTTCCTGTTTTAGTCATGTTTTCTTGGTGTTTTCCTAACAAGTGAAAGTGAATTTTTGAAAACCAAGAGAGGTTTTTGTCAATGAAATATTAAAAAAAAAAAACCTCTCTCAGTGTTTACACAGGTTTTACTATCTTGTAGTTACAGGTGTCACTTTGATACCTATTTTTCACAAGTCTGTCAGGCCAGAATTGTTGCGCTTATGGGAAGTCACTTTTGGAACTAATTTTGCAGAAGTAAAATTGTTGTTTTGCATGGTTTAAAGGATCAAGGGTATAATATACATATCAAGTCTTCCTCACATGTCATCAGCAGCCTCCAAAAACTCCAAACCCTCCAGTTCAAACTTAGAGAGCATGAAACATTGTGTTGTCATTTACGCCATGATAACGTTGTCCTACAAGCCAAGATGAATTCTCTACAGCGTTAGGTTGATGATATTACTGCCACCAATAATAGTCTCTGGATGTAATTAAAACACCACAAAAATCCTAATTCAAAATTCCTCGGGCAACAGGGAGAAGCTTCTAAAGCTAATCCACCCCATCCTTCACAAGTTTAGTCATGAAGGACAATTTCTTTTTGTTTGCAGTGGGACCTGCAAAATCTTAGGTGTGGGGGTAATGTTGGGCCTGAGATATGATCACTTGTATGATGGTTATTATGCACTTTTTCCACATGTACATATGTGTTTTCATCTTTTGAAGGAGTTTTTTGAAGAATTTTATGATAAAACAGTATGATCGACATAAGGTACGTATGATTCATGTTTAATTATTTTATCGAGCACAATTTATCATGTTTTTACACTTCCAAGGATCTGATTCACATTTTTTGATGTTACAGGGCGAAAATGCACTACGTTTCTGCTTCTGGCACTCAGTCTATCACTCATTCTGGTACCCAATCTGACACTCCTTCAAGCACTGCGTATTACACAAAAATGGAGGGAGACTTGGCGGTTATGGTATTGGCGGCTAGTGATAGGAAAATCTAGAACGTGGGTTTTGTTCATCCTTATCCCCTCCAGCTACTGAACTCTTGACAACTCGATTTTGGGTTGTTATGGTGGGTTATTATTGGCTCGCTCTATTTCTACAGTTAGGGCACCATTAATGAAATTTGCCAATTTTAGAAGTGGTTCGAACCTCCTGTGATCGACCACTTGGTATGTAAACATTATAAATACCACCGTGGTGGTTAGATAATTGTAAGCAGTAGAAGAAGTCATGTGTTAGAACCAAAAAAAAAAATTGGCTCTGTTTTTGCATTTTTCAATTGCCATAATTGTGCAAAACTGTGCTTCTGCGTTTTAATGGTGAATTCGTTTTGCTGAGCTCGTGGTGTGCTTTTAGGGATTGACCACGACTTGTTGGGGGGGGGCACCAGCAATCTAGTAACTGTCTTTGTGTTGTTTATGCATTTCATAGTTTAGTTGTTCTCTTTATTTCCTGTACATGCATTTTTATTATGTTAATTAATTTGTTGTTATAATTTAATTGTTTTGACTCTCTTTTGCAAGTTAGTATGATGAATTGTGTTAGCATGCATTAATCTTGTAGTTAGGAATGGATCTGCAGATCCCTAGACTAACCCCATGTGTAGTTAGATATTAGATTACGTTTTCATTTATAATTTTAGAATCAAGTTTAAAACAAAGTTTTAATTAGAATAGAACAAAGTTTTTAATTGAGTTTTCTGTGACAAGGATTTGATGGATGGATAGGATCAATTTGTCTTTAATCATAGCTTGCTTATTTCATTTTTATGTAGAATTGGCTTAGCTAGTTGTTGGTTAATATAATTGTTAGTTTACTTTTAATTTATGTTTTTAAGCATTTCTTTATTGCAGTTTGAATTGTTAGAATAGATGTAGTATAGTTTCATTTATGTAATTTCCTTTCCTAGCATTAAATTGCAATTATATTTCTTAGTGAATGGTTGAATCTAGTTTTTCTTACATAGTATAGAAGTATAATGATGATCTCATTATGTTGTTGATGGTTAATATATGAATATGCAGGGTATTTAACATTGTTTTGTCATGGCTAAATTCGCATTGGATTGTTTAATCCATACCTTTCACTTTTCCATTGAGATTAGTGTTGATCTTATACCACTTGAATTGTCCTTTGTTGTCAAATGCCATCGAGATATCATCCGACACCGAAGACATTCACACAACCACCAACATTATATTTGAATTGTCATAGGTTAAAAGATAGTTTTCCTGTTTTTGTAAATTAAAGATAGTTTCTTGCTTTCGTAGATTAGAAGAGATAGTTTTATTGCTTTCATAGATATAGTTTCTTGCTTTCATAGATTAGAATAAAGTTTTATTGTTGTTGTAGGATAGATAGACTTTTCTTTGATAGATTAGATAGTAGTTTGCTTATTATAGATTAAGCATTAGTTGGTAGTTCTTTCTTTCAATAAAATAGATTTCCTTTCATGCATTAGAAATAGTTTTTCATTAAGCATTTAGTCCACTTGACTCTTAGGCTAGATAGTTGTTCAACGAGAAGTTTTAATTTGATTGCTTGCAGTATTTAGTTGTTTTTTCTTACTTGTCTATTTTCTTTAGTAGGTTAGTTAGTTGTCTTTGCTTATTTTTCTATTGCTTTAATAGGTTAGGTAGTTGTCTTTGCTTACTTGTTTACTTTCTTTAGTAGGTTAGTTAGGTGTCTTTGCTTGCTTGTTTATTTACTTGCTTTAATAGGATAGTTGCTCATTGAATGTAGGTTGGCAAGTTAAAATAGTTTGCTTTGGTTATTTGCTTATTGTTATGCTTAAATAGTTGCTTATTGCTTACTATTAAATTAGTCTTCTTTACATAGGGTTTTACTTTCTTTCTTAAAGAACTATCCATCGATCCTTGGCCCAAAAGTACTTAGGTTACATAGTTTCAAATTGCTTAGTAGGGATTTCTCATTAGATAGATTTTCTTGAGTAGATTAGCCTTAGATAGCTACCTTCCTTAGTTAGACTATACTCCTACCATCCCTTCTACCTTTGGCATATGTTTTGCTACAACTCTAAGTTTACTTACCCCAGGTTGACAATTTAATTGAGGGTCTTTAGTGTGTTTTTAGTGCATATATAACACCCATCACACTTTCACTAGGAATACATTACCACCCGTAAGCCTGAGAAAATAACACATATGATACATAAGAAAAGAATAATATGGATACTTGTAATAACGTCAACTGTAAATATAATAACATAGTATTTTCCTTGACTTCCCCTATTTCCCCACTTGTTGGTTCATTTCCCCCATGGTGCTTCTAGGGATTTTTAACCCCGAGAGAACATTATAATTAATTGTTATTAATGAACATTAATTTCATTATAATGAAATGGCAATTCACTTGCCCAACTTACCATATACTTACACATTATAATCATAGACTCATAGGGGGTATTACACAATGGATAGAGGAGGAAAATAAGGGCCTTGAGCCCAAAATTAAGATTATGGATGTCAATGGTCATGAAAAAGGCCTCAAACGACCACAAAGATTCTCTTTAAGGTATCTCTACCCTTCAGAGGGCTCTTTGGTGCCATTATGTTTTGAGTCTCTATTGGTGATCTTCAACACCATTAGTGTACTTTTCATAATAAAAATGGGTCACATGGCCTATACCATGGCTAAGGGAGTAAAAAGTATTCCCAAAATGAATCTTCCCAAGTTCAATGACCATGAGCAAGACCTCAAACTACCATGAAGATCCTCTCTAAGGGATCTATGGCCTCTAAGTGGGATATAGGAAATATTAGGAGTTTTTTCACAACACATATGAGATTCAGGACCTATACCATGGTCAAGGGAGAAAAACAAGTGCCTCAATCCATAAAAAAGTCGTTTTCATGCTCAATGACCATGAACAAGGCCTCTAACTTAGAATATGCGTACCATTATTATGTTTTACACAATAAGAATGGGTCTTAGGGCCCCTTCCATGGTTGGGGGAGGTAAACAAGGGCCTTAGTCCATAAAAAAATAATCTCAATCTCAATGGCCATGAAAAATGCCCTGAACCACCATAAAGATAAATCAAAGGGATGTCTAGCCTCTAAGTAGTATATGGGAACCATTTGTAAGTTTTGAGAGCCACATTTTGGTCTCTAGGACTCCAGGTTGGACCTCAATTCCATTAGGAGGTTTCTCACACCATATAATGCACTTGGGGTCTTAAACATAGTAAGGGAAGGAACATAAAGTGCTAAGGTATTAGTTTAATCTTCTTAGGATCAAGCTTTGTGTAGTATTCTTTGAACAATCTCACAAGATCTATTTATGAGATGTTTGGACTGTGTGGAGGTTCTATGGAACCATTAGTATGTTTTTCATAATAAAAATGGGTCTTGGGGCCTATACCATGGCCAAGGAAGGAAAATAAGGGCATTGTGCCCAAAATGAAGCTTCTTGAGCCTAATGACCATGAACAAAGCCTCAACCAACACACAGATCCTATCTAAGGGATCTATGGCCTCTAGGTGGGATATGGATGCCATAAAGAGTTTCTTTGTAACACATAGATGAGTCAGGGACTACACCATGATTGAGGGAGGGAATCAAGGTCCTCATAACCTTAAAAAAAAAATTATTGTTCTCAATGACCATGAAAAATTCCTTTAACTAGGAATATGGGCACCATTAGTATGCTTTTCACAATAAGAATGGATATCAAGACTTATATCATTTCTAGCATAGGGAAACAATGGCCTTATACCCTAAAAAAATATTCTTGATATCAATGACCATGAAAAAAGACCCGAAGCACTCCATATATACCTTCTAATGGATCTCTATCTTCCAAGTGGGATATAGATTTTGTTAGCAGGTTTTGAGTACCACATTTGGGTCTCCAAGCCTCCAAGTTGGACCTTAATGCCATTAGATGTTTTTTCACTCCATGTAATGCACTCAAGTCCTTGAACATGGTTAGGGAAGGAAAATAAGATGCTAATCCATATTTGAATCTTCTTAGTATTAAGGTTCACGTAGTATTCCTCGAGCAGCCACATAATACGTCTATAGGGTATCTTTGGCAAAGTTGTGGGGGATAATTGGTGCCAATAGTATATTTTTCATAGTAAAAATGCATCTCATTTACTATACCATGTCCAGGGGAGGAAAACAAGGAAATCAGGCCAAAAATGAATCTTCTCAAGTTCAAGGGCCATGAACTAGGACTTAAACAATCACACCAATAATTTCTAAGGGATATTTGGCGTCAGTGTGGGATATGGTCACCATCAGATTTTTTTGCAACACACATGGGAGTTGGGGTCTGTACCCTGGTTGAGGGAGAAAAAAAAGGGCCTCAAGACCTAAACAAATATTTCTTGTGCTCAATGGCCATGAAAAAGGTCTATGACTATGAATATGGGCATTATTAGTATGCTTTTCACAATAAGATTGGGTGTCAGGAACACTACCATGGCCCAAGGAGGAAAATAAGGTCCTTAGGCCCTAAATAAAGATTCTTGGTATAAGTGGCCATGAACAAAGTTATCATAAGCATTGGGCATAAGGGGTATGTTCTATGATACCATAAGAATTGGGCAAGGGTGTAAGAATAATATGAACCATGATTTCAAAATATATTAAGATTTGTAAAGGTTATCCCGATTAGGAGATCTAAGGGGAATTTAAGATTAGCCAGGATTAGATTATTCAAGAAGGAAGAATGTTCTTAATGTTATTAAGCTCTAATTATATCAATTTTCTTGACAATGGAATTCAAAGATCTTATTAGTGTGTTGATGGGACAAAATGCCCAATATTAACATCAAGTGTTAACCCCGTAAGAGAGGCCCTATTAGACTCTCCCTTGTTTGGTGTAGGAAAAAATCCATCTATATTGTATCATGGAAACCATTACTATTTAGGATTTTACTAGTTGTGGCCTAATAGATCATGTAGGATTTTCAAATGAAAATGTAACTAACTAATATGAAAATGCAAACTTATAAACTAATTGAAGAATCAGATGCAGATACAAGATACTAGAAGTAAATACAATCAATAACAACAAATTAGTTCATTGGGCTAAATATTGCATTAACTCTAGTGTATCTAACAACCAACTAAGAATAGTTTGTAGCTGAAAATGTAGGCTATAGTCCCATATCCCATCTAACCTATTTGAAAAAAACTAAGAGGGCATAGAAGTGACTACAGTAAATGCAAGATAATAATATGGAAATAGTTCACAAAATATTCTTACAAAAGGCTCAAATTGCAAGAAACAAGCTAAGGATAGCTTGCAAACATAGTTGAAAGTAACATTTCCATACCCAAACCAAAAAAATATTGATATCTTCCCTTTCAAATTATCTCTTTTTCTCCTTAAAATAAAATTACACCTAGTTTCCCAAGAAGGAAAAAACCCATCTTAGTTCTCCATGTTTGGAAATTTATGGTTTTAATCAAGAATTTATCCCATAATATTCCCTTTTAAATTATCTCATTTTCTCCTTCATAGTAGGGAAAAGTCCCCTATCTTAGTTCTCCATATTTTAATTTATAAGGCCTTTTATAATACAATAATTATGTTGGGATGGATCAAATTCAAGTTCATTCATGTTATTATCTAATAGGGCATGTAATAGTTTAGCAATAAAAATCCTTTAAATCCTATTCTCCTTACGAGTATTAGATTGGGCTTATTCATCATTACTAGGGGAACATGGATGTCTTATCCAACATATGCAAATGTAGTACAAAGATAATAGTAATCTTGAAACATGTAGCCTTATTTCTTTATTGATTTTACAAACATATTCACTCCACCAATTGTAGTTGTCTAAATATGCCCACAATTGAACACATGTCAGTAACTCAAAAATATAGAGATACACCATAGAAGACATCACAATCATTATCACCATGTTTAAAACTAACGATAAATCATTGTCTTCCAAGATTTGAAGTTCAAAATACACTAGTAAGATCAACTTGCAAACTAATTCCATAATTTTAAATATTTCTTAAACATTTCATCATGCAAATATTCTTGTGAGTAAATGTAACAAAAACATTACCATGAAGATAAAAGACATGAATTTTTTAAATTAAAATGTTGACTTCTAAAATAAACCAGTCTTAATCTACTTTAAATCAAGTTTGAAATTCTTAAAACTTTATATGCATGTCGAGAAACTTAATTACTTAAATCGCTTTACATTAAATTGTCAACCAAGGAGCTCGTAAGCTTGGAATATACTGCCAAGAAATACTACAACAGAGAACTCTTGAATTGCAACAACAATCTCTTTATTCTAGCATCAAAGGATTACAATGATTACAATGATCCTTCTCTTCAATATGTAACTCTCTCTCTCTATGCTCTAACTCTCTAACTCAACTCCAACTATCCAATATCAATGATATCTTCTCATATTTATACATATAGCTTCTTCTTTACAAAAGGAAAATGAGTTACAACAAAATGAGATCAAATCCTAGGAAAGTGGATATGCAACCAACAAATCTTAGATCCCAAATATGTGGATCTCTTCACCATAAAACATTGGACTTAGTCTAAGGTTGTTTTAATAGAATAATAAAATCATGCTCCGTGAGATCCATGTGCCCAAATTCTTGGATATGGGCCGCAACTTGGTCGAACCACTTAGCTACCGAAATTGCAGACTAGTTACCGGAATGATCAGTTTTGGAAATCTCAACCATACGCCCCTTATTTTGCACTTTTTATGGATTTTCCTCACTATTCACCTAAATGACCCTCTTCTTCAAAAAACCCATATTTATATTTTTGATATTCCCCTTAATATGTTCACAAATGAGGTGGAAAGGTTGACTACCATAACTGCCAATCATCTGTTGAATTTCACAAGTTAGGAAACCATGATATCTACCCTAAGTAATCATCAAAGCATGGGAAATAAACCATTTTAGTGTACATATGCCATGTGAAGCTCATATAGGGTACAAATGGACAAATGCATAAATATGAGTGATGAAAGGAATGAAGATGAAAGGGTAAAGTAAATAAAAAATGACTAAATGGCATCCTAAAATGTGTTATTTTCGATGTCCAACATCTCTCCCACACTCGAATCATTGCATGTCCTCATGAAACAAAGATACATAGGAAGTAGTGTCCTGGTATAATATATGGCTACTGAAATAACATCACACAAAAAAAGGGAAAATATTTGTGTAGCGTATATCAGAGAGAGGGGGCCCTACCTCTCTTGGTATATACTACCAAGAAAGACTACAACATAGAACTCTTGATCTGCAACAACAATCTCTTTATTCTAACATCAAAGGATTACAATGATTACAATGATCCTTCTCCTCTCTCTCTCTCTCTCTCTCTCTCTCTCTCTCAAGTCCAACTATCCAAGCTGAATGATATCCTCTCATATTTATACATATAGTTTCTCCTTCACAAAAGGAAAAGGAGTTACAACAAGATGAGATCAAATCCTAAGTAAGTGGATATGCAACCAACAAATATCAGATCCCAAATATGTTGATCTCTTCACCATAAAATATTAGATTCAGTCTAAGGTTGTTTCAAGACGATAATAACATCATGATCCATGAGATCCATGTACCCAAATTTGTGGATATGGGTTGCAAATTGGTCAAACCACTTAGCTACCAAAATTGCAGACTAGTTACGAGAATGAACAGTTTTGGAAATCTCAACCATACACCCCTTTATTTTTCACTTTTTGTGGATTTTCCTCGCTACCACCTAAATGACCCTATTCTTCACAAAACCCATATTTTATATTTTCTATATTCCTCTTAATATGTTCACAAATGACATGGAAAGGTTGACTACCATAATTGCCAATCAACTGTTGAATTTCACAAGTTAGGAAACCACAATATCTGCCCTAATTAATCATCAAAACATGGGAAATAAACCATTTTAGTGTACATATACCATGTGAATATCATATAGGGTATGTTAGAGTCCTATATTTCATAGTATCAAATGGTGATTGAATATTTCTCTTTCATTGATTTTATATTGTAAATAATATTACATTCTACAAATGATTTCCAAAAGAAAAAGAGAAAAAATAAATGAGAACGTAAAGGTTTCAAAAAGAAAAGATTTTTCTTATGGCGMRTGTGTTTTAACCAAAGTTCAGAAGTTGACAAGACATTTTTTCTTGTATTGCATAAAATCCGCGTAGGTTTTCCCTGAAGGCATCGTCCTTTTCCTGATCAATGACCTCCATTTGTTTTCRCAACCCCCTCGACATACCTACCTTTATCAATGGAGGGGGGGTCCAAAAAGTGGTTTTCCTCCTGCTACGGCYCCACCTTATGGCTTCCTATCATCATTTCACAACCCCCCCCCCCCTTCAACTACCACTTATCGCCTAYTCCCCCCCCTCTGAAATCCACCTAACCCGATCCATATACCGCTCACCTTCTCGCCTATCCCTACCGCTCACCTCTCCACCTACACTTCCCCTTTCCCTACATGACACATGTCACCTCACTCTCRATACCACCCATTCCCCCRCTACTACTTCTCTCCCTACACTACACCTATCCCCRCACCTCCTATCCATTAGMCAATTACATTTTCCACACGTGACCGTTAGACCATCATCAGTACCTTAATGATCCTGTGCCCTAACAAATATCTCGGMAACCATAAAAAATCAGTATTTTCTTCCCCCCGTTACATTATTTGATGGCTAAGAATCCATGAAGACTGAGCAAAKTTTGTCATCAGATTACCACCACCACATCTTAAACTACAAACCAATTTCTCGGTGAAATTATTCAAAGGGACAAATGGAAAGAAMAATAAACATATTTTGTGGAGGTAGTTTTAACCTCATTCCAGATGTCATTAGCATGAAGACACCTAGCAGAAAAATATCAACAGTCGATCAACCAATTCCATTTTTCAACGCATGATATTTGCAAAGTAGCCACAGTCAACAACAAAGACCAACAACTAAGCAGAAGTCAAAAGACAAATTATCAACAGCTCCATCAAAACAGTGCTAGAACTCTGAGCGAATCTTAACAGTCCTATATTATTGTAATTAGAGATATAGTTAGTTTAGATATTCCTAAAATAAATTCTAATCAATTATGATAGGATATTTTGTAAACAAACTTATAAATACTTCTCATTTTGAAGTATGAAGGGTTGGGACTTGTTGAAGGATGGGACTAGTATTGTAAAGTAGCTCATAGAGCCTCTTTTGATCAAGCTTCAGTAATACAGTTGCAACAATTACAGGATTCTCATGTCACTTATGTTGGTGAAGTGCATTTGTCTTTGTGTCTATGTTTTTACTATTATTGATATGTTATCCATAGATTTTGAATTATTCAATAGACAATTGAAGAACAAAATTTGTTTTGATGTGCACTCTGATTTTGTCTTTGAATAATTTCAATGTTTTCTATTGGAGGGTTATTCCCATAATTCTTAATTGCTCTAGTATAATCGGATCCCCTCACCTTTTCTTTCAAATCACTCATCAACCTTAATAATCCAACAAAAGTGCCTATCCTGCTCCGTAAGGTTTCCTGTAGAACCTGCCTTGATTGAACCAAGCTAGTGACTCCATTGCCCAATGGCCCATTTTCCTTGTTGCAACCAAACAATTAAAAAACAAGCAAACAAACCTTGACCTATCATAGCTAGCCTAATATTATTCAGAAGAACATAGATAAATCATATAGAGAGGTCCATCTCTGAAGCTGGAAGGGATAGATCCCAACTTCCAAAGTGGTTTTTTGGTTACCTCTATCCATTTCCTTCACAGCCTTGGGAAATTACAGAGTGATAACATAGTGGCGACCATACTGGGGAAGAAAGGTTAATCTTCCTCAGGAAAGAGTATCATGTTCCAGATTTGATTGTTGATGGTGGATAGTAATCGGACATAGGAAGGCTGAAATCATCCACCTGGTGACTCCATTCTCATTTAGATCCAGATGAAAGAGTATCATGGCGACTCCATCGTTAAAATGATTCATTGCTTGAGGCATTCACCAATGACTCCACTAGGCTAATGAAGAACTCATATGATGATATTATCATTTCAAGGTATGCATGTTTAGATTTTTCACAGATTTATGGTTTCCCGAATCCTTTACCCAAGGATGAATATTTTTTGAGAAATGGTCCAAAATTTAATGGAGATTATATGAGTTTGACTTGGAAACATTTATCAATTTTTCTTGATTTCACTAAACTTCTTAGAGTCAAACATGGAGATGTTTTCCTCAAATTGTTTCATGATTCATTCCAAGGAAAGTGTAAAAGTTGGGTTGAATATTTTCCTGTTGGATCTATTAAAACTATTACAATTTTATGGATGGTATTTTTGGAAGCATGGATGGAGAAGACATAGTTTGTGGCAGACTCTCTTTCCATTCAATATTTCAGAGAATGGAATGATATGTACACTAATGAGGAATTTGACGAGAACTTTTTTGCATGTTTGTCTTCTTATTTAAAATCATGTAAATGTAGTTCAGAGGCCAAGATTCGGTTTTTAGATGAATTTGCTAAAGATGTTGAGAGAAAGCTCAAAGATTTAGAAGTTCAAGAAACTTCTCAAATTCTTCCATTTCCAGGTCTTCTTTGTGAAGTTTTATGCCAGTAGAAGCAAGATTACACATGGAAACCTTTGCCCTTTGATATTGGGGATCAACAAACAAATTTTAACAACCATGATTTATATGACCCTATGGCCGCCTATATGGAGGAATTTTTCAGTTGGAACAGTTGGTCATGTTTTCAATATAAATATCAGATATGTTATCATTGGTCGTTTCCATTACATCTTTCAATTTTGATTTTGAACAAGCATGATGAGGAAGCCCAATTATGGGATCAACTGTTGGATTGGCTTCATTGGCGTTTTTCCAGATTGAGCAGTAATTTTTAGTAGATTAGAGTAGGAGTGTGTGAATAAGCTCGGCCCGACGAGTATTTCTTTAAAAAAAAAATTAGTTTGGTTTTCAGTGTGGATTTATGTCTTCAACTTGAAGTTTCAATTTAGATTTGTAATAGTTGTGGTTAACATTCAATTTCAGGTTACAGCTAGAAATTTAAATGGATTGGGATCATCCCAATGGACTAGGCTATTAGTCTACGGTGTTCTTTGGCACCTCACTAGGAGGATGCCATCCCCAATTTGAGCCACTATTAGAGTCCTATATTTCATAGTATCAAATGGTGATTGAATATTTCTCTTTCATTGATTTTATATTGTAAATAATATTACATTCTGCTAATGATTTCCAAAATAAAAGAGAAAAAATAAATGAGAATGTAAAGTTTTCAAAAAGAAAATATTTTTCTTTATGGAGCATGTGTTTTAAACAAAGTTTGAAAGTTGACAAGACAGTTTGTCTTGTAGTGCATAAAATCCACATAGTTTTTCCCCGGCGGCATCGTCCTTTTCCCGATCAACGACCTCCATTTGTTTTCGCACCCCCCGAACATACCTACCTTTATCGACGGAGGGAGGGTCTGAAAATTCATTTTCCTCCCACTCTGGCCCCACCTACGTAGCGTTGTCTCATCATTTCTCACCCCCCCCCCCCTTCGACTACCACTTATCGCCTACCCCCCCCTCTGAAATCCACCTAACCTGATCCATATACCGCTCACCTTCCCACCTATACCTATCGCTCACCTCTCCACCTACACTCCCCCTTTCTCTACATGACACATGTCACCTCACTCTCGATACTACCCATTCCCCTGCTACGCCTTCTCTCCCTACACTACACCTATCCCCACACCTCCTATCTTTTAGACAATTACATTTTCCCCATGTGAACGTTAGACCATCATCAATCCCTTAATGATCCTACGCCCTAACAAATATCCCGACAACCATAAAAACTCATTATTTTCTTCCCCCTATTACATTATTTTATGGTTGAGAATCCATTAAGACCGAACAAATTTTGCTGTCAGATTACCACTTCCATATCTTCAACTGGAAACTAATTTCTTGGTGAAATTATTCAAAGGGACAGATGGCAAGAATAGTAAATAGATTTTGTGGAGGTAGTTTCAACCTCATTCCAAATGTCAGTGGCATGAAGACACCTAGTAGTATAATATCAGCAGTCGATCAACCAATTCCAGTTTTCAACGCATGATATTTGCAAAGTAGCCACAGTCAACAAAAAAGGCCAGCAGCTAAGAAGAAGTTAAAAGACAAATTATCAACAACTCCATCAAAACAGTGCTAGAACTCTGAGCAAATCTTAGCAGTCCTATATTATTGCAATTAGAGATACAGTTAGTTTATATATTCTTAAAATAAATCTTGATCATTTATGACAAGATATATTGTAAATAAACTTATAAATACTTCTCATTTCGAAGTATGAAGGGTTGGGACTTGTTGAAGGATAGGACTAGTATTGTAAAGCAGCTCATAGAGCCTCTTTTGATCAAGCTTCAGTAATACAATTGCAGCAATTACAGGATTCACGTGTCACTTATGTTCGTGGCATGCATCTATATTTATGTCTATGTTTTCACTAGTATTCATATGTTATCCATAGATTCTGAATTATTCAATAGACAATTCAAGAACATGATTTGTTTTGATGTACACTCTGATTCTAGCTTTGAATAATTTCAATGTTTTCTACTTAAGGGTTATTTTCAGAATTATTAATTTCTCTGGTATAATCCGATCCCCTCACCTTTTATTTCAAATCACTCATCAACCTTAAGAATCCAACAAAAGTTCCTATCCTTCCTTGTAAGGTTTCCTGTAGAACTTTCCTTGATTGAACTAATCCAGTGATTCCATTGCCCAATGGCCCATTTTCCTTGTTCCGACCAAACAATTAAAAAACAAACTAACAAACCTTGACCTATCATAGCTAGCCTAATATTATTCAGAAGAACATAGCTAAATCATATAGAGAGATCCCTCTCTGAAGCTAGTAGGGCTATATCCTAGCTTCCAAAGTGGTTTAGTGGTTACCTCTGTCCATTTTCTTCACATCCTTGGGAAATTACAAAGTGCTAACAGGGTAGAAATGGAAAAATGAAGAAATATGAGTGATGAATGGAATGAAGATGAAAGGGTAAAGTAAATGAAAAATGACTAAATGGCATCGTAAAATGTGTTATTTATGATTCCCAACATCTCCCCCACACTCAAATCATTGCATGTCCTCATGAAACAAAGATACATAGGAGGTAGTGTCTGGGTATAATAAACAACTATTGAAATAACATGACACAACAAAGAGGAAACTATTTGGGCAACGCATACCAGAGAGAGGGGGGATGCCTCTCTTGGCCTATACTACCAAGAAATACTACAATAGAGAACTCTTGATCTGCAACAACTATCTCTTTATTCTATCATCAAAGGATTAGAATGATTAGAATGGTCCTTCTCTTTAATATGTATCTCTCTCTCTCTCTCTCTCTCTCTCTCTCTCTCTCTCTCTCTCTCTCAACTCCAACTATCCAAGTTGAATGCTATCCTTTCATATTTATACATATAGCTTCTCCTTCACAAAAGGAAAATGAGTTGTAACAAGATTAGATAAGATCCTAAACAAGTGGATACGCAACCAACAAATATTAGATCCCAAATATGTGGATCTCTTCACCATAAAATCTTAGATTTAGTCTAAGGTTGTTTGAAGATGAAAATAGCATCATGATCAGTGAGATCCATGTTCCCAAATTCGTGGATATGGGCCGCAACTTGTTCGAACCACTTAGCTACAGAAATGGCAGATTAGTTACCAGAATGATCAGTTCTGGAAATCTCAACCACACACCCCTTACTTTGCACTTTTTATGGATTTTCCTCATTGATCACCTAAAGGACCCTATAATTCACAAAACCCATATTTTATATTTTCAAGATTCCTCTTAATATGTTCACAAATGACGTGGAAAGGTTGACTACCATAAATGCCAATCAACTTTTGAATTTCGCAAGTAAGTTAGGAAACCACGATATCTGCCCCAAGTAATCATCAAATCATGGGAAATAAACCATTTTAGTGTACATATACCATGTGAATCTCATATAAGGTAGAAATGGAAAAATGCAGAAATATGAGTGATGAAGGGAATGAAGATGAAAGGTTAAAGTAAATGAAAAATGACTAAATGGCATCATAAAATGTGTTATTTCTGATGCCCAACATCTCCCCCACACTCAAATCATTACATGTCCTCATGAAACAAAGATACACATGAGGTATTGTCTAGGTATAATATACAACTATTGAAATAACATCACACAACAAAAAGGAAACTATTTGGGAAGTGTATACCAAAGAGAGGGGGCCCTGTCTCCCTTGGCATATATTGCCAAGAAAGACTACAATAGATAAATCTTGATCTGCAACAACAATCTCTTTATTCCAACATCAAAGGATTACAATGATTACAATTATCCTTCTCTTAAATATGTAACTCTCTCTCTCTCTCTCTCTCTCTCTCTCTCTCTCTCTCTCTATGATCTAACTCTCTAACTCAAATACAAATATCCAAGTTGAATGGTATCCTCTCATATTTATACATATAGCATGTCCTTCACAAAAGGAAAATGAGTTACAACGGGATGAGATCAGATTCTAAGCAAGTGCATATGAAACCAACAAATCTTAGATCCCAAATATGTGGATCTCTTCACCATAAAATCTTGGATTTAGTCTAAGGTTGTTTGAAGATCATAATAACATCATTCTCTGTGAGATCCATGTGCCCAAATTCGTGGATATGGATCACAACTTGGTTGAACCACTTAGCTACTGAAATTGCAGACTAGTTACCAAAATGACCAGTTTTGGAAATCTCAACCATACACCCCTTATTTTGTGCATTTTGTGGATTTTCCCCTTGATTCACCTAAATGACCCTATTCTTCACAAAACCCATATTTATATTTCGAGATTCCTCTTAATATGTTCACAAATGGAGTGGAAAGGTTGACTACCATAACTTCCAATCAACTTTTGAATTTCACAACTAAGTTAGGAAACCATGATATCTACCCTAAGTAAGCATCAAAGCATGGGAAATAAACCATTTTATTGTATATATGCCATGTGAAGATCATATAGGGTATAAATGGACAAATGCATAAATATGAGTGATGAAGGGAGTGAATATGAAAGGGTAAAGTAAATGAAAAATGATTAAATGGAATCTTAAAATATGTTATTTTTTATGCCCAACATCTCCCCCACACTCAAAACATTGCATTTCCTCATGAAACAAAGATACATAGGAGGTAGTGTCTGGGTACAATATATGGTCTTCAATCTATCTACTTGATACGATTACTTTTTTTCTTTCGCAAGGAAAGGATGATCAAGATATAAGACCCTGCATTCTAATTAAATCAAATTACGATAATGACATTTTCTTTTTCTCAGTGGTATATTTCTGATATGAGACAGGGAGATTGGAGTGATCATGTTTTACTACAGAATATGACATATATGATACAAGACCCAAGTGGAAAGGATTTGTTTTACACTTGGCTTTTTCAAAGTCATCAATTCCACAGGGAGATGGATGATGATGGGTAGACAATAAAATATGAAATGTGAAGGGATAAAGTGTAAGGAAATGAAGGAATGGTAAATATGAAAAGCTTCAAGAATTTCATGTGCATGAATTCCCAAGTTAGATGACTAAATAGAAATAGAAATTGCTTGCCCAACTTTACCTTCTCATGGTGGATGATGTTCTGAGAGACAAATGATGAACTCTAGCTCACTTGATGTGTGATGATATGAGAGATAAATGTTAAACTTTGGTTCTTCTGATGTGTGTTGATATGAGAGGAAAATACTTTCTTTGTAACCTAGATGCATGATGTGGAAAGGAAGATGTTAGATGGAGTAAGCTCTGCAAATGATGACCTATTGTTGGAAAAGTTTGTTGATGATGTTGATCTGAAGTTGAAGGTATGAAGAGCACTGCTTCTCAAGAAGATAAACTGATTTTGATACTGAAGATGAATTTGAATTTGTTGACTGTTATTGAACTACTGCGATAGAAAATGCTAAAAATTTGATATTTATTCATGCTTGAAAACTTGTAAAATTGAAAAATGATGGAAATCATGGCTGATAGGTGGATGAGAATCTCGTGCTAATTTGAAATCATCTATAAGCCATGATCTAGTCTTGGGATGTGTTCAACCATTCAAAACTACAAATCGGCTATAGAAAGATAGTTGTAATTGTTTACAAAAATTCTAGTATTTTTTATAGAATCAATTTTAAAAGATGACTATACATCCTTTATCATGCATTTTCTACAAATACCATCCACTTATGACTCAATTATATAGCTTCTACAAACAACCCATGTCTCATAATTTTTTAAGTCAGCCTCATCTGCTTGAAAATGTCGTGCAAAAATCGTCCCTGGGAATAGTCTGCTACAGGAAATTTGGTTGTAAAAACACTTTCGGTAGCTACAGAAAATCACTGTAATTTTGAAAAAAATTGATTTTACAAGTAAAAGAATATGCTTTTTTTCTGATGTTAGGGAGAATAAGGAACTTTCTCCTCTTTGGTGTAATTCTTGATATGATGATACTAACCCCTGAGCTCTGGGAATGCTTGCTAATCTTGTGTGAAAAAGACATCTTTAAATGCATTGAATTTGCTTCATAAAATCTTAGGTTTTGTCAATGTTAAGCCCTAATATTGGCTCATTACCCCTTAATTGGGGCATATTATATTA
>ML779357.1:717232-730808 GCA_009831015.1 Picea engelmannii
AAAAGGTATTGGCAGTTCAGATAATGATCGAAATGTGACCTCGAAAGGAGCAATCTTCATGCTTACACTCGTGAAGACTTAGCGAAGATAGGCGTGCGGAAAGGCGCATAGAATAAAATCATCGTTCATTTGAAAATTGCAACTAAAAATCAATGTTTGTGAAACATTGGTGTAGGCAGCTTATGAGACAATGAAAAATGTGAATTGGCTGCCAACAACCCTCCAATCCATAACTAACATGGTTAGTTTAGGAATTCCTAATTTGGTTTCCCCCCCAGACTCATTATGATGTCCATCAACCTCAATATATGTCATAGACCCAAGCATTAGGTGCATCTCAGGCTTTGTACTAGGCCACAGATACAAAAATAACAATTTCAATAGTGTGACATAGAGATCTATTTCTGAGATCGATAATGTTCTATATGAAATCCATATCCCTTATAGATCCTTTAGATCCAAGTCTCATGTATCTCTATAACAAACTAACTACAAAACATAACACAAATCTCAAACCCATTTGCAACTACATTTATGGGAAATATTATTTTAAAGAATCCATCATATCTTCTATATCCTTCACAATTTTAGGATACTGCCATTTAAAATCCAAATGGGATCATCCTGCACAAAACCCATGTGGCGGATTTTCAATATTCTCCTTCATTTGCTCAAAACAGACCACTTTCAAGATATTAAATGCATGTATTGTGGGTACCACACCTTCATCTCGTTGTTTATACATTGACTTGGATGCACCAATCTCCATACATCTAATGTCAAGTGGAAACATGAAGGATATCTAGGATGCGAGAGATCTGAAGATGATCTTTGTAGATGACTCCTTCTTATTATTAAACTAGGATACTGAGTTATACTTGGAGCTGAGCCAACATTTATTTAAAATTTTATTCACTACCCTACCCTACTTGAGAAAAAGGAGAGCCTCTTCTCAAGTATAGGACTCAGGAGTACTTCCAATGGAGCCATGCACGTAAAATAATTACAAATGTACCCATATCCAAATATGAAAAGTATACCTCAATAAGTACCAGGATATGGGAGGCCATCCGCTCGAGAGGAGATGATGCCAAGAAGTGTTGAATGATGGGGTTGTACCCTAGCCTGATGAATGTTTGGAACCAAGTATTGACGTAATATCTGTCTCCTTGGCTCTCTTTAATTTTCATTCCATGAAGTTCTTTGGAAAGTTGGTCATCACACTTTGTAATGCACAAGAGATATGGTGATAAGCATGCTAGAAAATTTTCGATCTCTTTCTCTATAAATTGCTCTTCATTTGATGTGTTTCATGACTCTTTGATTTACTTTATCTATTCAAAAGGATTACTAGAATAAGCTTCAATATCCTCTTATTGTGGAATATTTTCATGGATCCTATGTTCCTCTACTACTTCTTCAAATGAAGACTCATCCCTAGTAAAAATTATGGAGTGTGGGAAAGTATTTGAGGAGATCCTTGCAGGGGTATGTCCTCCTTTACTCAAAAAACTCTTGAGAATCCTTGAATAAATATTAATGGTGGATAATCCATGTCTCGTACATGGATTAGTGTAGGGAGGTATTTTTGAATAAATAACTACAACTTCTACACAGAGAAAATTTTGAAGCAAAGAATGTACTTGGACACCTCATGCTACTAAGACCTTGTTGTCACCAAGTTATCTCCTGACATGAGTATCATTCCCCTTTCCATGCATCAAACTTAAATAAAAGGATTGGAAACCAAATTGCCAATGCATATTCCCTTTAGCGTCTCCTCAACAATGACACCAAAAGTGTCGGGAAACTTAATTACTTAAATTGCTTTACATTAAATTGTCAACTAGGGAGCTCAAAAGCTTGTGAGATGCTAGAAAAATATATGCAGGAGTAGGAAAATAACTCTAAGCTAAGCAAGTTTTATTCAAAAGAGCTTTGTTTGATAAGACATTTCAAGGAATCAGAGTCAAGGATATAATTCTTTGTTACAATAATCAGTTAGCTACTTCATGGCTCAACTAATTCTTGTAGCTTAATCAAACTTGTAAATATAACTCACTCAAGAACAAGAATTAAATTCATAGTGTCTTGTACTGTAGGTTCGTGTCCTATGTATTCTCAGTTATCTCTTGGATTCTAAGGGTCAACAAACATTCATATCTCTAATGCACACCACACTCGACTGATCACACTTGTAGAAATGAAATTGAAGAAATAAAAGGCTACAAAATTCAACTTTTGTCACTGGACATATATTTCAACCATTAACCACATTACTTTGGTTAACAAGCAAGAGAATCAAGTGGTTTTGTGATCACTAAAGAAACTCAGTCTTCAATGCCTAACTCTGTAGGGAAACCAAACTTGCAGAAATGAAAGAGCATAAAGATATGAACAAGAAATGAAATGAGCAGCTACTAGAATAACACCACACAACAAAAAATAAATTGTTTAGGAAACATGTACCAGAGAGGGGGTGGCTTCCTCTCTTGGCATATATTTCCAAGAAAGACTACAACAAATAACTCTTGATCTGCAACAACAAACTCTTTATGCCAGCATCAAAGGATTATAATGATTACAATGGCCCTTCTCTTCAATATGTAACTCTCTCTGTATGCTCTAACTCTCTAACTCCATCTCCAACTCTCCAAGTTGAATGATATCCTCTCATATTTATACATATAGTTTCTCCTTCAAAAAAGGTAAAGGAGTTACAACAAGATGAGATCATATCCTAAACAAGTGGATCTGCAACCAACAAATCTTAGATCCCAAATATGTGGATCTCTTCACCATAAAATCTTGGATTTAGTCTAAGGTTGTTTCAAGAGGATAATAACATCATGCTCCATGAGATCCATGTGCCTAAATTCATGGATATGGGCCCCTTTTTGGAAATATAACCAATTTTTTAAATGTCAAACACACACCCCTTATTTTGCACTTTTTGTGGATTTTCCTCGAGTTTCACCTAAATGACCCTATTCTTCACAAAACCCATATTTTATATTTTCGATATTCCTCTTAATCTGTTAAAAAATGATGTGGAAAATTTGACTACCAAAACTGCCAATCAACTACGCAATTTCACAAGTTAGGAAACCACAATATCTACCCTAAGTAATCACCAAAGCATGGGAAATTAACCATTTTAGTGTATATATGCCATGTGAAGCTCATGTAGGGTAGAAATGGACAAATGCAGAAATATGAGTGATGAAGGGAATGGGGATGAAAAGGTAAAGTAAATAAAAAATGACTAATTGGCATCATAAAATGTGTTATTTCTGAGGCCCAACAATGCATTTACTTCTTTGCGATGATTTTCCAAACGTTATAAGTGGATTTTGAAAACTTGATATGTGAAGTGTTTAAACAAAGCCACAAAGATTGCATAGAATTTTTTTTAAGAGATTATTTCTTTGTGGAGAGATTTAATACTTCCAACATAATGTGATTGTGGTGGATTGCCAAGCTCTATCAAATGAAAGTAAAATCTTTTAACGTGAATCCAAGTTGAAACTTCACTATGCCCAATGCAGAGTTGAGTTTCCACTTTGGGAAATAGAGTTGAATTTTCACTTTGGGTAGAGTTCAGAGTTCATTTTTCACTTTGGGTAGGGTTTGGAATCTACTTTCCACTTTGCCCGGAGTTCACTTTCCAATTTGGGCAGAGTTCACTTTCCACATTGCTACACTAAAGTGGAAAATGTTCTCACTTGAAGAGTTGTCTTTGCATGCACTAAAGAATGGTTTACAATTTTTTCACATGTAACTTTTTAAGCATGAATTTAAGAAAGTGGAAAGAGTTCTCTAGTGAAGAATTGTAATTAGTCAAGTTCAAAGTGAAGAGTTGTGTCATAATGCACTTAGGAATGATTTCTAAATTTTTCATGTGTATATTTGTTTGTGGTAATTTCTAAACTTTTTAAGTATGAATTTAAGAATAGTAGCCAATAAATTATGAATAAAAACCCTTTTCAAGAAAAAACAAAGTTTGTACTTTTCTTGAAGTTAAAGTAAAAAAACATGGGAATAATAAAGAGTCAAAATTTTGATAGATTAGTTGTGAAACTTTGGACAAGTAAAATGATTTTGTGTGATTTCTTAAGAAAACTACTTCGAAAACCTAAAAAATAATCTCAATCTTATTCATGTATCGGAGGGGTTTTTTAGTTTTAAATGATGATACCTTCATTATAAAAACACCAATTGAAAACCATTTTGTTTTTGTAATGTAGAGAGAATGAAATGAACTTCGATACTAGTGGTTGCAAGCCCATGTTCAATGTAATCTTCGAGGTGTTCATAATCAATAAATCACAAAGTGCTTACTTGGTAAGGGATTCAAACTATAAGTTTTCATAGTTGTGGATATGAGAATTGGATTCTAAGAGTTTCAAGTTCGTAATCCATGAAAATTTATTGGGAGCTTATCTCAGGGGTTAAATTGACATATTTGGTTAGGAATGAAAAATGCACAAAAGAATTTTTTAATGAAAGTATTAGCCTCATTTAAAACCTTGTTTTTCCCGAATTCAATTTTCTCATATTGTCTTACATATTTTTTATACAGTATTAGAAGGCACAACATGACATTGACATGATCCATCACCATATGTAAAGATTTTAATCCATGAAAATAATCAAATGAAATCCAGAGCACTTAATACCAAATACCTAGTGAACTTGTTGATTCTTCCTAAATTGCAGTTCTAAGTTAGTCAAAGATGTAAGACATGTTTAATAAGCTTAGCTAATGCTTCACATACTCATACATAGATCAGAGTTGATTAAATCCAGAAAGTGCAACCTCAAAACTAAGATGCATGCAACATGATACAAGTGAAAAAAAAATATGAGGTGAATAAAAATCTAATAATATCATTGAGATGGTGTCTTAATCCATGCTTTTAAACCATAAAATCAAACTTGCATTAGTGAATGATGATCCTAATCAACAATGAAAATTCATCAATAGATTCAATAGAATCTAGACTATGGAAGCAACACTTGGATAAAAAAGGTTTAATTGTAATGAGGCCTCAACAAATGGTGAGACACTAGGCAAAGCCATGAATCTCTAAAATGAACCATCAAATTGCTTAGGCAACTAAGGAAGAGACTTTGCCTTACCCAAATAGATACCTTACTCCTCATTAGTGGGTCCCATAAAAACTTCATTTAATGATGAAATCCCATATTAACTAGATCCCAAACTACAACAACTCACTAGGTAAATAATGGGAAAAATAAGATGGATTTTAACATTTAAAGTGTGATTCCAAGTTTCAAATTAAAACCATGATCATAGAGTTTATTTAAATCAAGGGATTTAAGATTTATCCAGACACGATTCTTTGATACTCATGGTGTTTCTCCATTTCGAGCAAGCATCCATATCCCTAGTGGGTCACCTTGACACCACAAATGTTGATCTGTTGCTAGAAAGCATCCATAGCCTTGGTAGAGATATATGTATTTCCCCAAAAATCATCTGAACTTCCTTTCTCATATTTCTTTCTCAAAATTTTCTTTAGCAATTAAATGGATGAGGAAAGCAATAACTCTTTCAAGAAAGTGGGGATGATACCTATTGTTTCAAGAATCGATCGATCATGCGTGCATTATAAATATATTCCTTTAATGTTTTCAAATTTTGATGTCCATATTGTCCTCTTCCACAAAATCATCTAATATTAATGTGAGTGAATGGAACCCTTTTAGACAACCGATTCATTTCTTGACAATTTGAGTCTTGAAGTGATAATGGGAGTTAGTCACTTAAAGAGTTCTAGGTTCCACTATTGTCTATAAGAGTTTAGATAATCTTTACAAGTTTTTTCTTATAGTCTTTCCTTTCCTAGTGCTAATTGTAAAATGCATAGTGAGTTTTCATGACCCGCAGAGTGCACGATAACATATATAACCCATCATGAAATCTGATCCATGGATTATAGTATAATCAAAGATATATGCAAGCAAACACCAAGGAATCCAAAAGTCTAAACAAAACTTTAAAATAAATCTTCAACGAAAATCATAAGTGGAAAATGAGTTACAAAATTAAAAGTAGGAATTGCTTCAAGGAAAAAAAACAATCTTGGGAATTCATCACTCATCCTTGGAAATAGGAAACAATCCAATCAATAACTTGAATTTAAATTAATGAGAAAATTAGTGAACAAGTTGCATGTAAAGAGAATGCTCATAAGAAAAACAAGACATGTACATGATTTATCAGGAAAATCACATTGTAGTAAAATCAAATTTCAATGCAACCTCATCTTTGTGCAATATTTGAATGCATGTTTATCTTAGCAAATTTTTGGTTGAAATATTGTTGGCTTTAGTGCTTCTTGTTTCTCCTTTCAAAATTGATATCATTGTACTTTTTTGTTTTCTGCTCAACATATTTACTTCCCTATCCAAAACAAATGTCAAACTTTGTGTTTCCAATAATGTCTAAAGTTTTAATGGATTGGGTCTTGGGTGGGTTATGATTGATTGATAACCTCTTAATTGAAAAAAACATTTCAATTCCCAATAAGTTGAATGTCACACACGCGCGTGTGCATGCACGGACACACACACACACACACACACATACATATAGCTACATGTATACCCAAAAATCAATAATCAAAACCTAGCTATAATTTTTAATTGAGAATTAGCATTCATGAATGCCAATTATTAATTAAAAATTCTAGCTAGGTTTTGATTAGTGAATTCTTGGTATACATGTAGCTTCCTTTCCCATTAAACTTTTGCAACCTTTTTAACAAAATATCCCCAAAAGATCGAAGTGTGATTAAAGATACTCAAGTGGCGATTATGGGGTTCATACATCAAAAGGAATTTAAGGAGAATGTTATAATTGATAATGACACCTAAGCAATTCTTATATGTAGCTACCTCAAACAGTTGGGTTGGTTGGGTTGGTCTGCAGGGTTTTATCAAGGTTTTCAAGGATTGTGAAGAAATTTCATTAAAGATAAAGCATCCTCTATAGTTGGGAGCATACCTAGAATATTTAGATAAATATTGAAATTAGAAAGGGATCAAAGGTAATGTATTGTATTTTATTTTTGAAAAATATTTAGCATTGATGGACCCACTAAGAAGTGTATGAAAAGATATTATGGCAAGATTTGGTCTCTAGATGGATCTCTTCAAACTCAAGGGAAACGATACTAAGGGTTTCCTGATTCAGCCAACCTTCCACCCTGACCACTGCTGACCTCCTCTGTACACTCTTGGCACACTCTTCTCTGCATCTCTGACTGTCTCGGCAGAATGATAGCAGAAGGGGGGGTGAAATCCTCCTCATACCGCAATGTCGCAACAATCAACCCAGAGAATTCTTGTGCATGTCAGTCGTCCTTTGAACCGCCTCCGCAACTGCGAGAACAATATATGCAAGAAGAGTCTGATGGAAGCAAAGGTATGAACATGGATGCAAAATCTTCGCATCCAAAAGAAACTTGGGTCAAGATACCTGGGAAATGTATCCATCAAGCCTCGATAGCGCCCAGATATGTCATAAAGAGTACTAGAATAGGAGAGCATACACAGTTCATGAGATACCATGCCCTCATAGGAAAATTCCTAGGCCTCTGGCCCTCAAAAAAAGACCTAGTTGATTGGATCAAGGCATGGTGGAACCCCAAGAGAGACTACAAGCTCCAGCTAATCTCCAAGGGGTTCTTCTTAGTCATATTCTATAACCTGGAGGACAAGGATCACATCTTCGAAGGAGGACCTTACTTCTATAACTATGTCGGTCTCTACCGGTGCTTCTAGACAGAATGCTTCTACCCTGAAATGGAAAAAATTTCATGTGCTCCGGTATGGATTCGCCCTTATTCCCTACCTCAAGAGTTCTGGTTAGAACAAATTTTAATGGGGATTGGTAACACACTAGGAAAACATGTCAAGTCTTCAGAAGCCACCAAACAGAGAAAATACACCTCTTACGCAAGAATAGGTGTCTATATGAACATTTCAAAATCTTTTCCAGACACGGTAACCCTAGAATACCAAGATGATGAATGGGCCCAAACCATAGACTACGAACACATCCCCTTCAGATGCCGAAAATGTCCGAACACGGGCACCTTTTCAAAGACTTCCCTCTCAATGCCCCCCCCCAAGACAAAAGTTGAAGAGAAACCAAAGGAAGGGTTTACCCAAGTTCAAAATCACAGAAGGAAATCGCAGAAGAAACCTACCAGCAACAACGAAAGAAAGAACCCCAATACCAACTCCTTTGAATCCCTAAACTGACTCCTAGACGAAGAAGAGGTGGAGAACCCCCACAAGATGATGAAGAAAGACCACACCAACAACAAGGAAGATCAGCAGCCATAGGGGCACCTGATCCTAGGTAACCAAGCAGACCCACAGGCTTTCCCAGACTCGGGAAAAGAACTGGAAAAGGAAGAAGACACAATCATGGAAATGGATGAGCAAGGCCTAGAAGAAATTGACCTCAACAGGACAGAAGAAGCACTCAACAAGAAGGATCTACAAACCTTACCAGAGGACCAGCTCAGGAAAGTCCACAAGGTATTTATGGACTCATCAGCAGGGGCTACCTCAAGGTTAGGTATCAGTGTAGGCCCAAACCTAGACCCAAGAAGACACCCAAAGGAAAACAAGAGATGCAGAAAAAAATTGGTGCATCAGCTAAAGGAGGTCGGAAATTATATGATCAACTTCGGACATATACATAGGCTCTTAGAGAGATCCTTTCCCCACCCACCAAATTTTTAATAATGAATATCCTCACCTCGAACATCAGAGGCCTCAATGGAAGATCCAAATAAAGGATTCTCTGAAACTGCATCAAAATGGAAGACCCTGATATTCTCCTACTACAAGAAACAAAATGCGCGGGGAAAACCACAGAAGATATTTTCAAAAGATGTCGGCACACCTGCGACTCCTATCACACAGAATCGAAAGGCGCCATAGGGGGCTTGGTCATCCTTTGGAACCCTGTCATAGTAATTCTAGACTAAGGTCTCTCTAATCCAATAACTCTTACAACTCACTACCAAGCCATCGGTTCGGACAAGGATGGAATGATCACCAACGCCTATGGACTGCAGAACAGCCAAGACAAATACCTTTTTCTTCAGATTCTGGCTTAACTAAGCTCTCTAGTTGAGCATAAAAGATGGATAATTGGCGGAGACTTCAATATGATTCTCACATTGGAGGAAAAAAGGGGGGGGGGACTCTTGGAATAGGACAACTTAAAATTTCAGGAACTCATAAATCACCACAACCTGGTTGACAGAGAGAACAGAAATGGCACTTACACCTGGACCAACAAGCAATTAGGGCATCGACAAATAGCCTACAAGCTAGATCGCTTCCTTATCTCGAAATCCCTCCTTTTGGAAAGGCCCTCTAATAGAATCCAGCATCCTCCCAAAATTAGGCTCGGACCATTGGTCGGTTCATCTCTAAGTAGACACAATCACCACCCCCAAGCTCAAACCCTTCAGATTTGAGAAATTCTGGCTCTCCCATCCAAACTTCCAGGAGCTAGCCCACCATTGGTGGAACACAGCAGAAATCTAGAAGGGCACCAAAATGTATTGTTTCCAGCAAAATCTAAAACACTTCAAACAACAATTGTGAAAATGGAACAAAGAAGTCTTCGAGAATATATTCCAAGAAAGAAAATTGCTTGAACAAAAACTAGAGGCCCTTCAGGCACAAATTATCCAAACTAGACACACGTTAACTTAGCAACAGGAGGAGCAACATATTAAAAGGAAACTGGAAGAGAGATACAAACAGGAATAAATTCTCTGGAGACATAAATCTCGGGTTCAATGGCTCAAGGAGGGAGAGAAACATACCAAATTCTTCCACCACTCCATGATCCACAAATGCTTCATCAACTGTATCACGAAGTTGGAAGACTCGCAGGGAACCACCCTGCTTTCTCATCAGGAAATAATGCACGAGCTAACAGGATTCTACAAGGATCTCCTCTCAGAACCCCTCATGGACCGCACCTCAACAATTGAAAGAGTGACTCAAAACATTCCAACTCTAATCACCCGGGAATATAATGAAGCCCTCATTACACCCATAACTAGGGCAGAATTTGATCAGGCTATCCAGGACTTACCCAAAGGCAAAGCTCCAGGGCCAGATGGCTTCACAACAAATATTTTCCACTTGTGTTGGCCAATGTTAAGGGATGAAGTGTGGCAACTGGTAGAAGAATCTCGCATCTCAGGAAAAGTTCTCCCGACACTCAATGCCACCTTACTCACCCTAATACCCAAAGAAGAGAGGGTTACAAATCTGAAAAAATTCAGACCCATAGCGCTCTATAATGTGATCTATAAAATCATTTCCAAAGTCATATCTCTAAGACTCAAGCCAATCCTCCCCTTCATCATTTCCAAGGAGCAATCTGGGTACGTCAAAGGAAGGAAAATCATGGATAGCATCATTCTCATTCACGAATTCATCCACTCGCTCAAAAGCACCCGCACTCCAGGTATGCTACTAAAGCTTGATCTTTCAAAATATTTTGACAAATTAAGTTGGCAGTACATGAGAGTTGTCTTAACATTCTTTGGTTTCAGCACGAGATGGATAGCCTGGATAATGAACCTCATTTCCTCAACATTCTTCTCAATCCTGGTTAATGGGCCCCCCTCACAACCCTTCACACCTTCAAGAGGAATAAGGCAAGGTAGCCCCCTTTCACCTTTCCTTTTTGTCATAATGGTTGAAGGCCTTGGCCGCTATATCAAAGCCCCTATCCAAAATGGATCCCTTCAAGGCCTCCCTCTCTATGAGCTCCAACCTGCAGCCTCCCATAGCCAATTTTTTGACGACACAATGCTTCTAAACACCCCCACAACACAAGAAGCAAACAAACTAATCTCCATCCTCAATGATTTCAGCAAAGCTTCGGGAACCACCTTTAATCTGGCCAAATCTAAAATCTTCTTCTTCAACACGCCTGCTACTATCCAACAGTACATCTCCCAGCTTTTGACTATTCTTGTCTACACCCTGCCCTCTCAGTACCTAGGCCTCCCTCTCTCAGACTCGACTGCCTGAAATATTTCCTGGGACTCTCTCCTCCTCTCCATATCCAACTGTCTCAACACTTGGACCTTCCACTCCCTTAACCTCCCTGCTAGAATCACCCTCCTAAAATCTATCCTCCAAGTCATCCCTACCTACCTTTTCTCAGCCATAGCCACCCCCCAATCCGTCATAAAGAAAATACGAAATTTGTAGAGGAAAATCCTTTGGCATGGCCACAACCCAGACAAAAAATGGGCCCTAGTCAGCTGGGACAAAGTTTGTAAGCCCAAATCCCTAGGCGGCATGGGCCTCTGATACCCTGGCAAACTCAATAACACCATGGGATCCAAAATATGGTGGAGATGGCTCAAAAATCCAACAGAAAATTGGGCAAAGATTTGGGAATAAAAATACGCCCCAAACGTGCAACAAAGCCATATGATCAGGCTGCAGGACAAAATTCAAGGCTCTAACATCTGGAATGCGACTTGGAAAAACTGGCCACTAATACAGGAACATGCCTGTTGGGAAATTCGTAACGACCAAAGCGCCCTATTCTGGACAGACTCCTGGAAGAAAATGCCACCCCTCCAATCAGAAGAAAACCTACATTCCTATGAAAATCACATACAAGATATCGCCACCTTCAAAGTAGGAGACATGTGGACAAACACCCCAATCAACTCTCCCTGGCGAAGCTGTAAATCGTCCCATCAGGAACTCCAAGCAACAAGGGACTGTGACCTGCAGCACTGGAGGAAAGAAATAATCCCAAGACAAATCTGGATAAGAACAGATCCAGATATTCTTTGATGGGGGTACTCACCCCACTAAAACTTCACTCTCAAAGAAGGATACATTCTACAGGAAACATTTCAAACACTGCAAAAAGATCACATCTAGACAACAGTTTGGAAATCAAAATTCTGGCCCAAAATCTCCATGTTCCTATGGCTCCTTCTACGAAACAAAATCATAACCTGGGATAATATTCAAAGACGGGGTTTCATTGGTCCCTCGATCTGTCATCTATGTTATCAGCGATACGAAACCATGGAGCATCTCCTAAATAGTTGCATTCTCAGTGAGGAAATCTGGAATCAAGCCACACAACTCATGAGAAGAACCAAATGTGCAAAAGATAGCATCATGAGAACTATCAGGAGTTGGGGAACCGACTCTTATAAAACTCCAATCCTGAACAGAACCTGACAACTCTTACTAAGATTCATAGTTTGGCAACTTTGGAAAGAGAGAAATAGAATAATCTTTCATTCCCAGTCCTCCCAGGCTGCCAGCCTATGGTCCACCATCCTCTCACACCTCTATGAAACTCTCCATATCCAACTATGGACCCAAGAAGACTTCCCCCATGATCCGGGTGAGATATCAATTCTCAAATGTTGGGGCTTCTCGCTCTCACACTCCTTCCCTCCACAACAGCCCTCCATCATAGCCAGATCCTTCAGTCCCTCTGTTTGGTCTCCCCCTCGATCTAGATTTCACAAAATCAACTTTGATGGTGCTTCAAAAGGCAATATGGGTATCTCAGGTGCAGGAGCAGTCATAAGAAACAACAAAGGCCAAATTCATAGTCTTACTACCGAAAATCTGGGGTTTGACACCAACAACTCAATGAAAATCTGTGGTCTAATTAAAGGAGCGCAATTGGCTCTGGACCATAACCTCCCCTTCCTGATCATAGAAGGAGACTCCAAAGTCATAATTGAGCTGGAAACAAAAATCCTAATCGGGAAATATCTAGAAAAAATCACTCCTAGTTGGCGCCTCTTGGGCCCCCTCCACAGCTTTTAGTCACTCCTCAGACCCTCTCTCACTCTCACTACCTCTCACATAAGTCAAGATACAAATAAGGTGGTGGACAAACTGTCCAATGTAGGAGTTGATCTCACACAACAAATCAGTCTCACAAATTCCAGGCAATCCCGAAGCTCGCCTCTATGGACTCATTGCATGGAGCTAGCTCAAAGGGATTTCCCTCACCCAAATGGGGTGCCACCTGGAGAGAGAAGGAGGAAAAATGGAACTGGGCAGCTGGGGGAGTTATTAACCCCAACAGTCAGCCCCTGCACATTAACTCCTCCATGGATCGAACCATGAGAGGAGTTATGTTAGTGCGCTTGGCAGAGAAATTGGGCGAGCGAACCAGCCAAGCAGGGCATACCAGGACGACACGATAGTATTTTCAGGATTCAATGACGAATGAAGAGGTCACTTTGGGTTTCCATGGAGTAAAGAGGGGCACCCAGGCTCATTCCATACCATTCCCTCCCTGGTGCACTCTCCCTACAATGCTCCTTGACTCTTACGAAAACTCTTGCACCATTGTTCTCTATAATCTCTTCTCACGAACCAGTGGCATCCTCTCCACTCCACTCTCCATCTCAACTCCTCTATTTCCCTTCATCACTCCTTTCATCTTCCCCTAGCCTTCATTCCTCCCTTCCTCAACCTTCTTTTCCCCCCCACCATGCCC
>ML779357.1:731167-765651 GCA_009831015.1 Picea engelmannii
AAGGTGGAGGAGGAGATTCCTCCAATATGGAAGCTAGATAACAATGCAGGAACAGACAAGGATATCACCATAGGGGCTGACAACAAGACTAGAAAGGAGGAGGAGGATCAACCACAACATTTTTCCAACCGCCTTGTAGAGAAGCACCTTCAACTCCTCTTCGAGATCAGGAAAAAGTAGGATGACCAGGTGCATTCACAAAGCATCCTCAGTTAATGGATGGATATCATGTTCGATGCACTCACGGATGCTCATGCATGACTTGCAGTCAACGGTTCACCCCATCCTACACTATTCATGGAAAACCAAGCCCAGCTATGGACACATGCCCATAGGTTTCAATTTTTTGTCTATTTCAGTTGCAGAGTCGATGGTCTAATATACCCCAACAACAAGATAGATCATTAGAATTTTTTTCTTATTATGTATGTGTATTTTTAGTCATGGTGGCTCTGTGTGTAGCTAGCCTTAGCGGAAGATTGCAGAACATGGTTTGCATATTTTTTATTTCGCAGACACACTGTAATTTTTGGTGTAAGCATTTTAGTTCTAGCAAGGCTAGAGCTCAGAAGAACATGTCAATATATGAACAGCATGTAGCCACTTGTTCTAGTTTCCCTCCTGTCGCAGAACAGGTGGCTACCACTTGTCAATGTACAACATATAGTTATTAATACAAGGTTCTGAAATTTTATTTACCAAAAAAAGAAGTGTATGACAAGATGAATCTTTTATATCTACTGCAAAATCTATGATTTCACCAAAAGGATACTGCTTTCAAAAAATTTAGACATTTTAACAAACTATAGCACATACCTATATAAACATTTCCTAGTTTCAATTATATCTTACTAATCTTATGGTTGAGAATAACAAGGTCATGAACATAGTGGGATGATCTCTCGTCAAAAAATACAAAAAAAATTGCTCCTACCTAGACATTCTTCATCAGATCAAGAAGGATTCAATCATGCCAAATCATAAGTAACCTAATCATCAAAACAAAAATTTCAAGAAGTAAAAGTAGGTTGATCTGCTAGATAACAAACTAAACTATAAAGGAAACAAAAATAAAATGTGTAACACGATAATGAAATCAAAGTTCTTTCTTCAAAACAAATTCAAAATAGAAAATGCATATGACAAGTAAGCTAATTAAAATAAAATCTAAGTTACAAATAGAAAAAAAAAGAGCCTATCCTATGTCCTATACTAACCACTGGAAAACCTATGTTAAGTGAAAACAAAATACCAATGTAACAATCCACACAAATGTTGTATGCCTTGAACTATATTTTCACGTTTGATGGACACAAAATTGGGTTGCAAACTAATATAGTTCGAAGCATAGTCCATCAATGGTCCATTTTTAGTGAATGATTTGTGAACTAATTTCTTATCTTGTAACCCTAAAATCAAATCAAAGAATGATTGCATCCATAGGAATATGGCATCAAACATTTGGCCCTTATTTTCCATTTTAGTTTGATTTAATGATGTGAATTTCTATAATTCATAATAATTGAAATTATACTCAGTTCTACCAAAAATAATAGATTGTTCAACTATAGGAATGAGAAACTCAATCTTCTCATCCCCAATAAATCTAGAATTTTTAGACAGTACTTGGTGTGATTCTCCTACTTCCTCATTTCTTTGAAATACTTCTTGGTCATGATATGTAGGCTTATGATTTAAAAAGGTATCCTCATGATTTGTTATAGATCAAAATGTGAAGCTTTCTTTTCATGCATGAGATGATGCATAAAATATGAGGCATCAAGGTTTTGTTTTGTCAGACTCACCACTACCTCTTTTTCATTTTTTGAATACATTGGATCTTGGAGCTTATTTGGTTTCCTTTTTTCTATTGCACTACCTTCTCTTCTTGGATTTTATTTAGCAAAAGAGTGTACCTACAACAAATGACCTAAAAATGATTCTCAATATCAACTAACTCTAACTCCAAGGACTTACTTTCATCATGTGGTGCATGCTTTTAATTAAATCTTGGGAAAAAGAACAAGGAAGACTTCGATAAAGTTTCCATGTGTTTTTTTCTTAAAATTAATTTTTGGAAACATAATGATCTTCAGAATATGAGATGCAACTAGTTTCCATAGGGCTTATTAAGTCTTTGTCTTGATTCTGATTCATAGATTGGTCAATGTTCAAAAAATCATTATAGTTGTGTTCACTTATGTTCAACATAGGAAGATATAGCTTTATAGAAGCATATTATACATCCCCTTCATTCTTAGCTCTATTCTTATTCAAAACATGGCTACTAGTATCTAAACCTAATGGTCAAATTTTAGAAAGGAAAAAATTTTAAAATCATGCAATGCATACTCTTTGCTCGACCAATTAAATGCATTTTGTCTATAATTTTCTTCTAAGATTTTAGATTCAAATTTTGAACAACAAAGGGTAGAAGTAAGGAATTGGTAGTACCTAGGTCTACTTGATGAAAAAATTGTAATTAGATTTATCAAAAACATTTATAGCCACTTTCCTTTTCATACTTAAAGAGGGTTGAGGTTTATATACAAATCTAATCCTTTTCATGCTTTGTGCATTATTGTGCTCATTTTGTTCATCTTGCAAGGACACAACTTGGTTATACAAAACCTTAACTAATTTCCCAATTTAGTGATTTTTGAATCCTTTGATTTATTTTTTGTATATCATGCATTATTCGAAGAAGAAGAAGAAGAAATATCTACAAGGTAACTTTTTGGGTCTTTCTCAAGACTTTGTCTTTCCTTGCCAACTTCATTTAAATCTGTTATTCCTTTTCGAAAAATGAACATAGCCATAGTTTTGGGAAGAGAACACACATACCAATGGTAAATAACTTCAACTGAAGCCTTATGTTATGATGGAGGTAGTATTAAGCTCATCAGAAATGTGTGTTAAAGTCATGAATAGATTCTCTAGCTTCCATATGTATTTCATCAATTTTTTGATACATATCAACCACATTATAATCTTCTTCATATGCATTTATGAAAATACTTTTAAACTTAAACCAATTCTAAATTGTATATATGGGTAGAAATTAAACCAACATGAAACCATACCTTTGACACAACCTACACAACCACATCTTCATGAATAATATTTAGCAGTCATAATATATATTTATATTTTCTAATGGCGTTCCATTTTCAGTGTAATCCATGACCTACCTTCTAGTGGTTAGATTGTTACTAAAGGAACCCATTCTGATACCAATTGTTGGAATATTCACCAATACTAAGAAGGGGGATGAATCAATATTGAGTACTTTTTATCATTTCTAATCACAACATGTAAACATTAAATTATCAACAATGCCATTCAACAATGCATAACATCAAACACAGTACACAAGAGATTTTTATGTGGAAACCTAAACGAGAGAAAACCATGGAACACTTTTAATACATATATCTTGAACATTACATTCAGAAGAAGCACCAACTTCCAAGATTTACTAGCACCAACTGGAAGGAGGAACCAACTCCCTAATTTATAGGGACCAACCTGAAGGAAGCTCCAACTCCTTGATTTACCAGCATCCACTAGAAGGAGGCACCAATCCCCTAGTTTTATGAACACCAATTCAAAGGAACATGTAACTCCCCTGCAAGCATCAACTTTCTATCTGAAGACACCAATATTCCCGTGCACCATCCATGTTTCTCAGGAACCAACCTGAAGGAGACCTCGATCTCCTGCCTTGCACCACCCTGCCACCCTTGTTTCAAAAGTATTCTCACAATATGGTCTGGTTCAATATCAACTCTAGGTCCTTAACTAATCTTCTCCAAATCCCTCACACAAATTTGAACCAAATGCTAACGTCAATATTCTCACAAGTCACTGTCACTAAAGATAATTTATGTCATTGTTTATGTCACCATCATTGATACATCATCATCATCAAACTAGGTCCACTTAGAAACTGGGTCCATATAGACTGTCATTGTCACTGTCATTGTCATTGTTTCTGCCACTATCATTGATACATCAAAACTGGGTCCACATAGAAACTGGGCCCACATAAATATCCTAGGTCTACTTGGGTCTACATATAAACCCCAACATCACTTCTTAAATTTATTTTGAATACATGTTTGGGACTAGTTTATGGATTAGTCACAAACCCTAACTTCCAAAAAGTATAACTCCATACCTGTAATGAATCAAGGTCTGAAACTTATACCCAATATTCTTTGGTATATTCTCTGAAATTCCTCCAAGTTTCTCTCTTTGAAGACCTTTCTGAATTTTGTCCTATTCTGGAGAGAAACCCTGTATAGAATTCCACGCGCTCAATATTTGATATCAGATTCTGAAAACCAGACAAAAAATAATAAGAATTGTACTCTTTCCAATGAAATTTGTCTCGTATCATTTTGATCCTCTATGAAGAATTTATCATTGTTTTACCTAGAACATTTGTTTAAGACTAGTTACATGACTAGTCAAAAAACCCTATCTTCCACAGAGTGTATCTCTAAAAGTAAAACAACCCAGAAGTTGAAAGTTGTACCGCAGGTACCTTGATATTTCTTCTCAATAGCCTCTAAGTTTTTCTATTTGAATCATTCTAGAAAAACATTTATAGCGAAAATTCCAAGATTACCTTTAAAGAATATACCTTAGAACACATTATCACAAGACTTCATCTTCCCTTGGAATTTTGCCCTTCTTCACTACATCTTCCCTCTGAAATTCATTGCCAAGCTTGTGCTAAGAGATCACAAGAGTAAATGATGAAAATGAGAGGTTCTTAATGTGTATTTATACCCTTCCAAGCACTTCCTTTACTTGTATTTAGGGTCAACCTATAACTTCTTGTTTGCAACCGTTTAGGGGAAATTTTACATGATCATCTTTAAGAGGGTGTATCTCCTCAACTGTGAGGAACTGCATGGTGTGCCACCTACCATTTGAAATTTCTTGACTAGGAATATTAATCCATGGATTTTTTTCATGCATTTGAAATGTCCTTCATACTCTTTTTATTCAATCAACTTCGGGCTTCATGACCACACCTCTCTGACTTCCTGTCCATATCTTCATGGCTTCTTGACCATACATTGTAACTTCTTTTCTTAACAACTAGGGATTCTTGTGGGCTTATTCAAATCATCTTCCCATGAGAGTATTCTTAGAGCTACTCCATAAGGGGACCACTTTGGAGACTCATTCAAATAAACCCATCACTTCTAGGGGCTTATGGACTTGCTTCGAGGCTTCTTCTAGTGTTGAAATCAATGACAACCAATTTTCCAACAATCCGCCCCTTTGGAATTGATGGAAACACTCATACTCCCCCTATGACCATTGCTCCCCCTATATTCATGATTTTGATGTTTCTCTCCCCCTTTGACATCAATGGAAAATGGTAACTCCCCTTGAAGATTTTTCTCCCCCTATCTTCTCTGCAGAATGTCTTGTGGATCAATGTGGGGATTGTTGAGTGACAATTTTAACTAAAATTTGACCATCTCTTTTACTACCTTTTTTCCATTTTGGTCCATTTTCATACCTCATATTCTCCATATTTTACTTCCTTTTTTCCCACCATGTTAAAAATAAGGTATTATTACTATCTCTTTTAAATTTGAGAATTTTAGCAAAAATTAAGTATTAAAATTAAATTTTTATCCAATTTGAATTTATCGTAATAGCTTCATTGTTAGCATATGTACATGACACTTGGGAGAGAACCACGACTTGATTCGAGATCCTTGATGTCCAAGGATGGATGATTTCCTATCATCCCTTCCAGAACAACTCCACATGTATCTGGTCAAAGTTGATCAAACTTGACTGGTTGAACAAAAAATCCCTTGTTTTTAGCAGAGAATGAGGGAAGTTTTGGGAGTTCTGGGATTTTCTCATATTTTGTGGATCTAGGGGTGGGATATCGACCTCATTAGCATATTTTATGGATCTTAGCTGTTTGTTAGATATTTTATGGTGTTTTTTTACAAAATTGACTTATAAATAAGAAAAGTTATGAAGGCAAGGAGGATCTCTACTATTGCATACTCTATTTGGATTAATACAAGTCAGATTTGAGAGTTATTGATTCAAGATTTATGTTTATTTTGTGAATAAGTTAATGATGGTATTAAAGTTATTTTATCTGGTTTTACCTTAAGTGTGCAATCAAAGCTATGGAGGGCCCCCATTGCCAATCATGTGCAATCAACTTCTAATGTTTCATAGCTATAACAGTGGTATATTTTTATGTTTGTTTTCTTAATCATTGTTGTAGTTCATTTTGATGCTTCAAACAGATTTATACGCTTTATTGTTTTCATTAGAAATACTTGATTGTTGATAGGTATTGTGGAACCTTACGAAGAGACCTCATGTAAGGGAGCTTAGTGTTTTCTTACCTACAACAACTAAGTCTTTTAGTTTCTTTGTTTCCAAAATTTCAATGCCAGTTTGATTACTTTGGATAAATCAATTCAAAACTGTTATAGATAGAAATTCCATATATATTGGTGTGCTTCAAAGTTCTACGAACTCCAGATTGATATTAAAATACATGTTCTAATTTACATCCATAAATTAGACACACTTTTTTGGCGTCGTGGAAAGCACATTTAGATAGAACTAGTTGAGAAATATTTATTAGGACTTGGAGGAGTGAAGGAATTAAGACGAAAGGTAAGAACCTGCATGCTCACATTAGGTGAAGCATTCACAAATCTAAGTCATTCTATTCAAAAATATATAAAACATAATTTATTTTTTCTAAATTAGTTATGTTTATTTATGCATAGACATAGGGATGAAAAAGGTATACACATAAAACAAAACCCTCCAAATACTAATACATTTGCAAGAAAATACCTATCAAACATCAAAAGAGGATGTATAACATACCCGACCACCCAGAGGTTGGACTACGCCACTTAAACAGGTTGCAACACACCCAACCACCCGCAGGATAGGCACACTGCAGTCCCAAGACTCAGTTCGTTGATCTCTAATTCGAAGGCAAAGGGTTTCTCAACAATGTTAGGAGCATGCACGCCACATGCATAAGACAAGATCCATGCCACAACATAAAAGAGATAAACAATGTGCCATGCACAAAAAATAACCAACAGATGGGCACATTAGAATACATATATCATAGATAATTAAATACACAGTGGAATACATTAAACAGAAAACATAGAGAGCACTTATCTTTGCAAGTAAATGTTCACCAACTAGCTGCAGACCAAGGACGTTCCTCCCAACCATAGATGGTGTTGTTCATTTACTCTCAACAGTAGGTCACCCCCGAGCCAGGGCTATGAATCCACAAGGACGGGTCCTAGGCCAAGTCTAAATACACAGTAGTTGGATAAGTATCTCTCAGGTTTCCCAACCTCACAGCAATCCTAATTTCCAGCTCTCTTTCTCCCTCAGCCTACACAACCCCAAGAAATGAACACCTTTCTCTGTCATGCAGTCCCTAAGGTTGTTCCATTTCTCTCTAGGGCTCCAACTCTACTAGTCAGGAAATCTCCCTACTGGAAATTCTAAGGACTCTTAGTTGTGGACAGTTCCATATGAACTTCCATCAAGTTCATGCACACATGCATCCATTCCCTCCTGGAATGATCATTAAATCATTACATCCATTCAATGATGGCTCTCCTCTTCCTGCCATTTGTTTCCATGCTCATCCCAAGAGAACGCAAACTAGTAGTGAGTGAAGAGGAAGAAGAACAAGTGAACCAGTGAGAAGAGGACGAACCAAGGGAAGAACGACCCCAAAAAATCCCCCAAGGGATGTTTAAATAATTACATGAAGACAAGAGCCACATGGCCTCCCTCCCAAGAAGATCATGTAACCCCCTCTTCTCCATAAAATCAATTATGGGTAAATAAAATAATAATAAAAAGACTTAGCCCCTCAACCCCCTCTCTCGTGGAATCATAGCCCCCTATCTCTTTTGTCCTTGTCGGTCTTGCAACCAGTGGTGTATTTTATTAATGTATAGGAAGTGTTACATTTCCTAAGCACTCTGGCCCATTTTCAACTTTATCGGCTCACCAGCCTAAGTCATATTTACATAATACATTATAGTTTATAAGGGTTAGAAATGGGATGTTACATCCCCCTCCCCTTATTTTGGCATTGTCCTCAGTGCACAACACCATTCCAATGTTATTAACATTACAATTCCAGGCCCTCTGGCCTTAATTCACACAAACAATCCAGCGCAATCTTATATAAGTAGGCACATTTGCCTTGTTAAATTTATAGCAGCTGCAAGAGCCATTCTCAGGGAGGATGGAAAAGACCCTAGTTGAGATCTAGGACCCCCAGTGCACACCTGGGGTTCTTGGTCTGGGACCAAACTATCAGTGCCATGGAAAAAGACCCTTGTTAGGGCCCCCGGTATATGACTAGGGTTCTTGGTCTAGGACCAAGCAGTAAAGACCCCTGAGAGGGCCCCCAGTATATGATTGGGGTTCTTGGTCTGGGACCAAGGAGTTAAAGCCCCTAGATATGTCTAGGGCCCCTGAACATGGTCCAAGGTACCCATTCCTAGGGCATGGGTTGATCCTTGGTCTTTCACCTTGGTGGATAAGACCCCAGAAATGTTCTGGGGCAACTTGATCCTCGATCAGGTACCTTGTTGGTATATGACCCTCCTTGAAGGTGGGCATGACCACATAAGGGATGTATTCCATATGAAATGATGATAAAGTTAATAAGGTCACCTTGAAAATGAATGAACAAGTATTGCCACCTTGTAACCCCACCTAAACCCTCCTTTACCCTTGCTTGTGTTGGTTTGGAGTTTTGTTTTTTTTGTCTTAAGGGTTAAAGTAAAGTTTAAATTAAAATGTTAATTATAACATGTTTAAATTAATTAATTTAAACATGTTATTTTTAATAATTATTATTTTTAATTTATTTTATTTTATTCTTTGCCCTAGCCTAAACTATAAATAAGCCTACCCTCTACCCTTCACATTACACTTTTTATTGTATGCTCTTGAGCTTCTAAGGTGAGCGGATCCTCTCTCTTTGGTGTGTTCCTCCTTCCTTCTGTTGTTGGAGTATTTACTGTTGTTGATGCGGCCCCCCTTTCTGGCATCTATTGCTAGCTTGTCTTCTATTGTGTTGTGGCTTCCCTTGAGGACTGGTGTTGTTGCAGCTCCCCTTGTGAACTGGTGTGGTGCGGCTCCCTTTGTGGACTGTTTTGGTGCAGCTCCCCTTGTAGATTGTTGTGGTGCGGCCCCTTGAGTACATTGTTGTAGTGCATCCCTTTGTGAGTGTGCCCCTCCTTGCAACTATTCAGACCTGCAGCCCTCCTTTGCAGCTGTCCAGACCTATTCTGTTTTGAGCCACAACCTCCCTTAAGCTATTTTTTGTGTGAGGGTTTTTATCCACAAAATTTCTGTGTGAGGGTTTGGGTGATTGAAACTTTATGTTGTGTGAGGGTTTGACTTTAGAAATGCATGTGTGAAGTCCTTGTGGCCCTATATCCTTGGTGGCAAGAAAGTTCATTCATCTCTTAGCAAGAGATCTAACCTACATGGTAGATCTATGAGATGGACTTTTTCTATGCATATTTCAGTGATCTACATTACCTATGTGTGGCTGCTCTCCTTCAGAATTTTGAGGTAAGGTTCCAGGTAAGTCTTTACAGTCAGATCTATAAATTGTCATTTGTTTTCTGAAGTTTTTCTACTGTCCAAATACTTGCAGAGATTAGATCAATTTACTTGTTCAGTTCTGGAAATTTTTGAGTTTGGTTCTTACACCGTTGTTTATGAAGTTTGGTTTACTGCTCATGATCAGATTGTGTTTTTTTTTTAGTTTAGATCTATATAAGATTTACACCAGCATTATAGATAAGAACTAATGTTTATTCTAGATCTACTCTTTAACTAAATAACTAAACTATCTTAGATCTGAGCACACATGCTTGTTTTCTCTGTTCAAGCCATGTAGATTTGTTTTCTGAATATGAGATCTAGTTGTTATTCTCACTGAAATTTAAAATGACACTTTTTTTCTTCTTTACTGCCCTAATTCTAATAGGCCTGAAACATGTATGCATAGGCATTCCGACCCAAAACATGTATGATGATCTTCATAATTTATATTTCTAGCAGTAGTTCCAAGCAACAAGCTCTCCTTCCCTCTCATCCCTGCACAACCCAAAGAAATGAACCCCTTTCTTTGCCATGCAGTCCCTCGGGTTGTTCCACTTCTCCCCATCTTCAGTGCACTCAGGCAGGAAGTTTCAGAGTTGTGGGTTCCAGAACTCCAGTTGAAGAAATTCCATTGGACTTTCTTCCTTCCATTCCTTTGTCATTTAGTTGCTCCAACATCACCTTCTTTTCTCTCATAGTCTGGTACTTTTCTAGATCTTCAATATTCATCATTTTCCTACAATATTTCAAATTAGTGAGCATGTTAGTTCAAAATTTGTGCATAAAATTCTCATTCTCTCATATTGTAAGAGTAAATTTTCATAATCCAATACAATACTTATATGTGCAGTTCATGGATCTACATCCATATGGTTGTCTCATTAACTTGGCTCGTTATTTTCCCTGACATACCCATTGTGTGCATGACCCCAATCAAGAGATATCAAAGTCTCATATTCCTTGTGGTCACTCACCTTCCAGACCCAAGCTCAGGCATCCCCTTCTCTGTTATGCAGTCCCTCAGGCGATCCATCTTGCCTGACCAAGGTTCTCTTGCACAGGAAGATTTCTAGGGACACAGGGTTCTCATGTCACAACAATATCCTTTTCCATGCTTTCTAGCTTGCATATCCAACATATCATCTGTATTATACACATACAGTCATCATGAGATATCATTATAACCATTTCAAACATAAATGTCAAATCTGTTGTATAGAGGAAAATAAAATTTTCCAAGCATGATCTTTCTGCTCATAATGGTTGGCTCTGCAGCTATAGATATCAGTCTTCCTTATGGGCTTACATCCCTTCCATATCCAAGACCATTCTACCTACAATTTCTTCAATTTACATTCGGCCAAAACAATTCGTCAGTAATTATCAAATCATAATTCCCAAAACTGTTTTATATAGGAAAAATAAAACTTCTAGACATGAGCTTCTGCTCATAACAATTTGACTCTTGCAGAAATAGGCATTGGTCTTCTTTATAGGCTTACAACACTGCCATATCCAAGACCTCTTTCCTCCTCCAATTTCAACATTCCTCAGCCAAACAAATCATCACTATCTCATGTACAAGACATATATTCTCATGGCAATGATTCAAAACAAAATCACAAAGTGCTCTCATAATTGTTTACAACTACAATTAAATTACTTCTATTAGTCCAACTATCAATTGGAATGAACTCATCATTACATACACATGTATTATCAGTCACACAGACTTTTCATAATGCCACAGTTAATAAGATAACAATCAATGTGCCAATACCCATGGCCACATCTACACAATGCATCCATGCATTGACTACATAATACCACATAACTATGTCATGTATTCCACCATGATGAGTTGGAAGGTCTGGCCAACGATTCAACACATCATCCACACAGTTCCTACTGCTTGCCTACCTATTTGGTTACCTTCCTTTTCCACCCAAACACAACACCAAGAATATAATACTTAAGTTCTCTTCAGTGTTGGCAAAGAGGTTGCAATCCAAACATCATATATACAATAGATACCATCGAGCACTCACATAGCACTATAGCCCTTCCATATCCAACCATATTATGGTCCCACAGATGACTAGCTATATGGGTATTCATTGTTATATAAGGAGTATGTCTCCTGAATTAACCTGGTTATGATCCCATAACCAATCATAACATAATATGCAACTGACATTTTATCAAAGTGCATTCTAGCATGAAAAAAACTTACACACTCTAGGCCTTTGGCCATTACATATCAATTGAAATACTAAAAATTAACTGAGGGAATCCTTACCTCGATCCCCTTCAACATGTATGCATCAACAGAAACTAAATGCATACATTCCTGGTTGTTACCAACGTACTTGTTGTTTTCTGACCAAATGATATTTGTAGAAGCTCACAGACTTCCCCCTTCATCATTTTGATCACCATTCCTACCATCCTCATGGGTCTTCACCTCAATGGAAATTATAAGCAAAAATAACATCCATATATTTAACCTTGCTGTATCATTTTTCCTGAATACATAATCCATCCTTTAGTCATACTCAAACATTATTTCATAATAACAAACTATTCTAAGTTCACCAGCATGTTATATGCATATCCAAGCATGTACATATGAAAAATTACACATCCATATGCACCAAGCATTTACTATCAGCACGCCTACTAATGCATTTGCAATTTAACTTCATTGTATGCTTCATGCACTCGAGTGCATTTCTGTTTCAATTCACTTATTTATTTATCTATTTATGTTGTAGTTGGTTGTCCTTGAATTCCTTTAGATCCTTGACACCTTGTGTGCTCCCATTCTTTTCATCTGCACTATGGTTCCCTGGGTTTGAACACTTTCCCAGCCACATTCCACCTGGCCATTCTTTCCCACTTAGTACCATTCCCCAATGGAAATCCATTTTCATTTAGTTCCACTTTTGAAGTGAGAGAGCATTCAAATTCCTCTGCATTGGCATCTTGTTTCCACTGTGAACTATGATTTAAGCTTTTAGACAGTAGATAAGTCATATCTAACAAATCCTTCCTTGGAACTCCTATGCTTGACACATGGATATTATTCACATGCCACCTATTAAGCTCTTTGTTTCCTTCCACATCAAGCATGAAATTGTCTACACATCTCTACCTTCAAGGCTATGGAGCCTTACTTTTCCTTTCTATGCTCATTAATGACATTATTGACCTGCTAGCTTCATGTCCCATGTGAGGATTCTTTCTTTTGTAATACCTCATCCAACTTTTGTAAGCAAAGTCATGCCTCCATGACCCTAACATATGATCCTATTCTTGAATTGATCTGGTTATACCTCTAATCCTGATAAACCTGCAAGAAACCATCTTGTTAGAATTATACATATCATACAAAAATTGTCAATTAAATTTACAAGTACCTTTTCATTTAAATGATAATATTATTCTTTAATTAATATCATTTTTCCTTTTTATCCTTTATTTGTAATGTTCATGAATTAACTCTCTTTTAATCATGATTGTGTGTCAGTTCTTTTGTCTTCATGAGTTGATCACAGACATGGATCAACTCATTATATCGTACTCATGCTTTTGTTGTGTTCTCAATTCATAAACAAGTCATATTTTGATCCTTTATCAATTCTCTGTATTATTCTAGTGTTAACTCTCTGTCAAATTAAATCTTTATGAGGCACTTCCTTCAAACCATTTACATATGACCATATGCACAAAACCACGGGCTTATTTATTTGAGCGTTGCCTCTTCTTTTCCCTTTGTTTCTTTATTCCATACAACAGTAGGTGGTGACCAAGCGATAAGCTATGAAGTGCTTGATCACTTATCAAAAACAACGGTCACATTTTAATGTCACGATGAGCTAGATGATTCTCATTTACTTCAGAACTTCATCTATTCATCGCTCTTGAATTCAGGAGTAGCAATTCCCTCGAATTGATTACCCACCGAATGAATCATAAAGCGGTGGTGACTGCTTGTTGTCGGTTAACACCTCCACTTACGCTATCCTTCCACTATACTTGATCATTGGTTGGGAAAGCTCCCAAAGTAAATCAACGGTTAACGTTGACTTCGGCCTTCAGCGCTTCACAACTTCAGAACCTTCAACCAGGACCAGATCAACGCCCCTCGTCCTTTTTCATGATCAACAATCAACATCCACTTCTGGACTCTAGCCTTTGGAGGTCTCAACTTTCCCCACTTGCTTCCTCCCGGAATGATTTTACCCGGAGTTCACAATCTATCAATGTGTGTCCTCCTGCAGATCAATGCATGTGAATTGCTTCAGCTCTTCGGGCTTTGGGAGTTTCAAACTCTACGCCTTCACTTTCTCTCGGAGCACCGATCCTCCAGACCACTGCGAGATCTACTGCCGCGTGTCTTTTAGTATCAATGGTCGATATGTAATCCGGCCTTCGGGAGTTTTCGACCCAATGAAAACTTTCACATCTTTATCCTCTAGAGTGCCCAGTCTCCGGACTGGACGATTTGTCACCACGGGGCGAAATACTAGAAGCGGACACGTGGCCCAATCGGGCGGGTGACATGTGTCATGTTCTAAATAACATTTTAATACTCCATATGCTCAAAACTTACTAACATGTGGCACACATCCCATGTTTCCACATTATCCCAGGTGACGTCTGCAAGCTATGTCACTTCGAAATTTCGAGGTCCACATCACCTCCAGGTGATGTCATCGTGCCCCACCACTTCGTCCCTTCGAACTTCGAGACTTCGGGCTTCGGGAGTTTCAACACTAACACACTTCCAATTCTCCCAAACTTCGAATTCTTGAACTAGCCAATCTGCTGACATGCGTCTCCCTTATCGGACAGTTTGTATTAACCCCAAACTTTGGGACTTTGGGAGATGACGCTACAAATATCAATGGTACTTGTTGATTTGAGATCAATGGTCCTCGATTACTTTGGGACTTCGGGTAATTCTTTCCCTAGTTCTTCTCTCTACAAAACCTTTCAAAGTACTAAGTCTCTGAAGTGAGAGATCTAGCACCGCATGTCCTTTTTGATGGATGGTCCAGATGAACTCTGGCCTTCGGGCCTTCGGGAGTTCTATCTTTTCGTATATGTCTTTCTTCCAAAGTGGTTATCCATTGAAGTGTAGGATCTCCTGCCGCATGTCCACTTCGACCAACAATATGGATCTACTTTGTCTCTTCAAAGTTTCGATGTTCGAGCACTAACATGTCACATCACTTAATGCCTTTCAATTTGCGAGGGCATGCACCGACGGTTTGGAGTAACTCGCCTTTTGCCCCGTAATTTTATGACACTGACATGTAACCCCTCAGTGAAACCATGGTTTGGATTGCGAGACCATCTTGGGGAATTAACTCCTGTGTAACTTAGTTCCCCGCAATGCCTCATGTCTGTTGATCTCTCTCTCAAATGGGATCCAACGGTTGTGACTTTAACCCTTTCTTCTTTTCATCGGACGACCCCTGTTCACCTATCCTCTGATCCAATGATCATGGATCTCTCCTGATCCTACAGTGGCGATCACTCTCGAATTCGAAGGGCGAGGGTCACGATCCTTCGAATCCCTTACAAAGGATCTCTGGCAATATCACTCCTGCGTAGATTCTGCAATGCCATTCCTCTTGAGCTTTTCAACTTCATGGTCAGAATTTGGTCTCAACCACGATACTCTAACCAACAGACCCAGCCCATACCATCTTAGTGTTTCAACTAGAAGCTCTGATACCAATCTGTAACATACCTGACCACCTAGAGGCCAGGATACGCCACTTAAACAGGCTGCAACACACCCAACCACCCGCAGGCTAGGCATGCTGCAGTCCCAAGACTCGATTCTATGATATTTAATTTGAAGGAAAAGGGTTTCTCAACAATGTTAGGATCATGCACACCAAATTCATAAGACAAGATCCATGCCATAGCATAAAAGAGATAAACAACAGGCCATGCACAACAAATAACCAGCAGACAGGCACATTAGAATACATATCTCAGAGATAATTAAATACACAACGGAATACATTAAACAGAAAACACAGAGAGCACTTATCTTTGCAAGTAAACGTTCACCAACTGGATGCATACCAAGGACGTTCCTCCCAACAGCAGGTCACCCCCGAGCCAGGGCTATGAATCCACAACGACGGGTCCTAGGCCAAGTATAAATAAACAGTAGTTGGCTAAGTATCTCTCGGGTTTCCCAACCTTACAACAATCCTAATTTCCAGCTCTCTTTCCCCTTCAACCTGCACAACCCCAAGAAATGAACACCTTTCTCTGCCATGCAGTCCCTGAGGTTGTTCCATTTCTCTCCAGGGCTCCAATGCTACTAGTTAGGAAATATCCCTACTGGAAATTCCAAGGAATCTTATTTGTGTACAGTTCCATCTGAACTTCCATCAAGTTCATGCACACAGACATCCATTCCCTCCTAGAATGATCAGTAAATCATTACAGCCATTCAACGATGGCTCTCCTCTTCCTGACATTTGTTTCCATGCTCAACCCAAGAGCACACGAACTAGCAATAGTGAGTGAAGAGGAAGAAGAACAATTGAACCAGTGAGAAGAGGATGAACCAAGGGAAGAATGACCCCAAAACATCCCCCAAGGGATGTTTAAATAATTACATGAAGACAAGAGCCACATGGCCTCCCTCCCAAGCATCTCATGTAACCCCCTCTTCTACATAAAATCAATTATGAGTAAATAAAATAATAATAACAAGACTTACCCCCTCAATCCCCCTCTCTCATGGATTCATATCCCCCTATCCCTTATGTCCTTATCGGTCTTGCATCCAGCGATGTATTTTATTAATGTATAGGAAGTGTTACATTTCCTAGGCACTCTGGCCCCTTTTCAACTTTACCATATCACCAACCTAAGTCATATTTACATAATAAATTATAGTTTATAAGTGTTAGAACCGGGATGTTACAGGATGCTAAAGAATTTATTCAGTGAAAGAGGGTATGCCATCACAAGGATCTTCTCAAATCCTTGTCCACAATTTAGAATTGTCACTATGGATGAATCTTCATTTCAAAAGATAGAATAGGAGAAGGGAATCCATGAAGAGGAACCACAACAGGAAAACCTAGAAGTTTATTATAGTTACCCTTGTCAGGATACCAGAGATACATGGGCCACATCCGATGAAGATCAGACACTAGAGCTAGAAATTGAAGAATTTATTGTTTGTTTATCACAAGATCCCTTATGCATTCAGGATTGCAATAAACAACTTTAAGAAGAACTTTATGGTGTGACAAACAAGGAGAGTCAAGGAGACAAAGATCACATTAAAACTTGGTTCCAAGCAATAATTAAGCCACAATACCACTCCATTTTTTGACATTTCTTGGCATCAAATCTATATGGGCAATTGATTTCTCATGTCCAAGCAACCATTAAGGTATATTTCTCAAACATGGATATGAGTCTACTTATGATATTGTTACTCAAATGGATGCATTGGAAATTCTCCTACACTTGAGGGAATGGATCCTTTTTCCCAAATAGAGTAGGATAGTATAAATGAATAAATAAATAAAATAATTTCACATTAAGTTTTCTATAATAATGTTGGTTCAATCTCTCATGAATAATTCTTCAAATCATTGTTCAATACTAATTTTCAGAGGATCTTATGGAAAAATGAAAATGAAATAGTATTATTTAGAGGACCATATGGACTCATTATTAAAACCTATTTCTACACAAAGTATCCCTTGAAATCTAGTTTTAAATCCATTTTGAATTTTTCAATTTGGATCTCAAACAAAAAAAATATGGCCAAAATAGTTACTAGCTCTCAAGCAGAAAACTCAAGAATAGATTTATTACAGTCATGATTTGAGGGATTTAATGGGAATATTTTTACAAGATATTTCTGGGGGATATATCCCTTAGAATCTAGTTTCCAATCCAATTTGAATCACCTCAATATGACATCGTATGAAAAAGTTATGCTCAAATTACTAACTACTTTCATAAAATCTGCATTCTGACAATTCTACAAATTGATTGTTCATCGACATATATAACATATCAAATCATACTATTTTCTAAACATATTTCTAAGGGAGATAAATATGCAAGTCTAGTTTAAGCCACAATTCGAATAATCCCATTTGGAGGTCAAATGAAAAATTTATGTTACATTTAGAGACTGGATGTCTTAAAATCAGCATAGTAAAACCCTGCCTCATAGGTTTGATTCTCAACATTTTTGTGATATCAAAACAACAGATATTAAAAAAACATTATATTGTAGATATAAAAGTGAATACACTTTAATCTCCAAGTGGAATCACATTGATCTGATATTTAACAAAAACATTATGTTCCAAATAGTGGTTGTTGGAATAGGCAAAAATTCACAAACAACTCCATCAAGCATGATGTTCTTCATCATGTTTAGCAAATCATTTTAATTCATTTTGAAAAATTGTTTGTACAAGAATTATCCATATGAATCCACTTCAATTGGGATTTTGAATCACTCAAATTAGATATAAAATGAATATATTGTGAACGAAAATACCAATGGGAGGTCTAGGTGGCCACCACTTCTTAGCAGGTGTAACGCACCCGACCCCTAAGTACCCCTTTTAGGGATGGGGCATAAAAATTTTGATTACTCGAATAGTCTTGAATCATCTCTCTGAGATTAATAATTCTCTTCTACTTTCCCATATCTCTCTAACGACTGCTACCAGGCTCTAAACCAACCTCTGGTTTACAAGTTATGGCTTCCCGAAGTTCTACAGGCGTTCATTAGTTGAGGGCCACGTGGCACCCATGTGGCTTCATCTCATTCGTACCATCTCTAGGTTCCTACCTCCTGCAGGGAAGGTCCATACATCCACCAATCCAATGACTGGGCTTAGTTCTCATCTAACACACAGGCTAGCAGGGAATTCAATGTTCGGTGTTGAATGACCCCTTTCTTTTATGAACGCATGTCCTCTGGAGTCGCGAATTCCTGAACTCCCAAGGTGCTTCCATGTAGCTCCGGCCTTAGACCATTTTGGGAGCATACTTTCTAACATCCCAAGTCTCCTGGAGTTCTGAACTCCTAAAGTGTTTCCATGTAGCTCCATCCTTCAGCCCTTTTGGGAGCATACGTTCTATCATCCCAAGTCTCCCAGAGTTCCAAACTCCTGAAGTTCTGAACTCCAGAAATATCTCCACATGGCTCTGGCCTTCGGTCCTTTCGACTTACCCATGATTTTGCATCCCAAACCTCTGGAGTCCCAAAGTCTCGGACTCCTTACGGGTCCACCCTCGCACGTGGTGACATACTAGATACAAAGGAAAATACAGCTGGGTCCCGCAGAATCCTCTCACCAACTGGACCAAGCAATAAGTGCCAAGTGTGATATGCAGTAAGGGAGATATGACACGTGGCCCCTTTAGTGGGTGACACATGCCACATGTTAATGGTACTATAGGGTATGTGAAGCGCACGAATCTAGGTGACACGTGGCACATTGATCGTGGGTCCACGTCACCCTGGATGACGTCCTTGTGCCACATCACTCTAGAATGATAGCCTTCCAAGCCCTTCAATATTCACATTCAAGATGTGTCCACAAAGATCCATCGATCTATAGCCTTCATTACTTCATAACTTCGGTGTTCGGGGGATTCACTATGTCATTTCCTCTTTGCTCCCGGAGTGATTAGTGTCGGGATGACCATAGTCTAGATCCAACATCTAGGAAAGGTCTCGAAGCATCCTCAGATCTACGGCTCTCGTCACTTCACAACTCCGACATTCAGGATTTTGGTGTTATGATGCCTTTGTTCTCCCAAAGTGGGACTTGCCTAAAGTACCATACGCGAAACCCTCCACTGGTTGATCGGACGATCAAGAAGGGTCCCCAATAGACTCCCAGATCAATGGCTCACAACACTTCATAACTCTAGCATTCGAAGGTTTTGGGGGTTGTAACACCTTTTCCCTCCTTAAGTGGTCAACACCGGGCTAACTACAACATAGATCTAATGGTTGGGATAGTTCTCGGGCGTCCTCAGATCTATGGTCTACATCACATCGTGACTCCGACATTCAGAGGTTATGGCAGTTGTGAAGTTGTGACGTCCCAGATTTCCGAACTCATGGAGTTCCGACACTAATAAGAACTTAGCTTTTTTCGGACTAGCGTGGAGTTCCCAGACCTTGGTCATATGGGACCTCTAAAAATTCTCGTGGGCCATACACTTAACTCTTGGCCAGGGGTTTTTCAAGGTTGTAGGTATGAGCCCTTGGTCACATAGGTGAAAGGTTTGAAGGGTGCGTCCCTCGACTGCAGTCTACAAGCGTTATACCTTCTGAGCTTGCAAATTCTTTGAATGAAGTGTGAGAATGCTTCTTACGCTTCTCCTAGAATTTAGAACTTAGAGAGTTATTTATCCCTGCACATCTTGTGTAGGTTCTGCACACCTTCGCACTACCTCTCTTAAGCTTAACATACCCCTTTCTCAGGAGACCCAATAACTGGAAGTGTAAACATGCACATATGAAATTAGGCCTATGGTTAACAAAATCACAGTTCGTTTCCTTTAATTTGAGCCACTACACGAGGCTCAAGTTCTTACATATACAAGTCATATTCGACCCTACAGATCCTTTCTTGCTTAAATACACAACCAGGCGAAATGAAGAAAGTAGTCAAATCATCAAACAAGCATGCACATCCCTAAAACATTCATGGGGTATAAGAATATTTATCTATTATGAGTTGAAGCCAACTAACTGACTGTGGGTGTTCTCCTTTCCACCCAACCATAGGCTCAGAGGAATTCATTCTTAGCGCTCTGGCCACCCCCATGCCAAACCATGATATAACTAGGGATTTTTTGTAGTTTCTCAAAGGTTATTTCTTTGTCACAACATCTGCGAGGTTTATCAGATGCTCCCTCAGCATCAAGCTCGTGACCTTCTTCTTATGTCATGTTTTCTGCAAACTCTCAAATATCCTTTCTCTTTTCTTCTGCATGTCCCGGCCGCGCATTCCTCTCAGTGTGTCTCCTTCTTCTTTTTCTTTGTGTGTATTCTTTCACGCCTTTCTCCTCTTCGGGAAGGTTTTAGACCTGTCACGTTCCTTCTGTCATAAGTAAACTCAGGTCAGTCTAGGCTTGTTGGAAAAACTACCCTCTATGGTACTTCGGGCTGATATTTTTATGTCTCCCCAGCCAGACCCTCCATGCTTCCATTCATGGGGGTAGTTGATTGTTCAACCACCTGTCCTTCTTTCATTAACTGATTCTCCCTTGGAATTTGGATGAGGCTTACTATTTCAACAAAGAGAATTTGGTTGATTTGACATAATGAACCCTCTCTATGGTTTCCTCACCCTTTCCTCTAGTGATATCATGGTCATTACTTCAAGGATTCACCCCCACATTCGGTCATTGGAAATCTAAACAATAATACATTTACATCGTTCACGGGCCTTAGCATGATAATCAAATTTAACGATTAATTGCAAGTTGGGGGAAACATGGGTGTTACAATTCCCTCCCCTTTAAAAGGAACATTTTCCTCAGTGTTCTTTCTCAGTAACACCTGTCATGCTATTTCCATTCAACTACTTCACAAATCTCAATCCTCTTCCTTGGTTAGGTCCTTTCTAGACTCTTGGCCTTCGTCACCTACCTTCAATAATCTTGGACAAAAAGCATATTAATCACAATTTCATGCAAAAACATTTTACTGTTGTTCAAAATTCAAGAGGAAAATTTCATAATTTAACACCATAATTATATGTGCAGTTCGTCGATTTGCACCCACATGGTTGTCTTGTTATCTTGGCTCACTGTTTTTCCTGGACATACCCACTGTGTGCATGATTCCAATCAATAATGTATGAGAATTTTCAAAGTCTCATCTTCCTTGCGGTCACTCACCCTCTAGGCCCAGGCTCAGGCATCCCCTTCTCTGCTATAAAGTTCATCGCATGGTCCATATTTCCTTGCCAAGGATTTCTCGAACAAGAAAATTTTTAAGGACTTCATTGAGCCTTATAGTCAAGGAATCCCTCATAATTTCTCTGTTGAGGCGTCCCTCTGGCTTGTGTTACCACAACACATCATGTTCTAAGGTGATCATGGCTTACAACAGGGTTCTCATGTCCCAATCAGTAGCCTCTTTCATGATTTCCATCTTGACAACCTTCATCTGTCCTCCCTAGACAGATCTTTTTCATATCACCTGTATCACAAGTAAACAAAAATGATGAGAAATTTTCATCAATTTTAAATTCAAAATTTTCTTGCAAATCTATTACCCACATATTTCCACATTCCCTGTTTATTTTCATAATTGTTCTGCACAGGAACCATATTTTCTAGTATGGGACCTTCCTTCCCATAGCAGTTTATCTCAATAGACAATTGGTCTTCCTTATGGGCTTACAACACTGCCATATCCAAGACCCCTTTTTTTTCCTGCAACTTCAACATTCCTTAGCCAAACAAATTGTTAGTTTTCATGCACATTTTATTTTCAAAACTATGCATATTAACAGTCCAATTCATTTTCATCTATTCAAGGGTACAAAGCAAAAGGAAATATCATTATTTACATAAGCATCCTTTCAACATACTACATTTCTAAATGCGATTCAAATATCAAATGAATTTGATTCAATGTGCCAATATTCATGGCCACATTCATACCCAATGCACCCTTGCATTTATTTTCATGTTGCCATACTTGGTAACAAGCACTCTGCCATGGTGTGTTGGAGATTAACCAACCTCTTCACCATATGGCTTATTCATTCTTGTTCATTATTGCAATAGGACTGTGATTCCTGCTACAGGATGATCACAATCCGAAATCAGCACATATGAAACTACAATTTGTTCTTCAATGCATCCAAGCATTCTTCTTTCATTAGTAACCAGGGTGCCAACACTCATGGCAAACGAATTTTCTTTTCTTTAACACTACACAATTCAATTGGAGTATTGGAAGGTCCTCCTTCCTTAATGGAAAATCCATTGTCTACCTTCTTATGTGAACATGCATTTCCTCAATGCATCTTGTGCAATGTGCTAATCTATGAGCACCTTTATTCTCGATCTCCCTAGACTAGTCATTGTACCCATGGTACTCCTTAATCTTGTACTTTCTTGCAAGGATTATATCCCATCCTTGACTAGCATAGACTCCCTCTCTCTATTTTTCAAATCTTCTGCTTTCCTTAATCTTACCCGACTTGGGTATCAATGGCATACAACAACCACTCAAAAATTAATTGTGTATCTTTAAGATAATGAAAATGTTTTAGAAGGAATTCTTATGAAATCCCTTCATACCTTACGCCTCATAGGTAAGGATATTTTTATACCTATTATGGATGCTAGTACTCTCACTGATATTACCTCATCAGTGGTGCTTTATGGGGACTTTTGAATCCCATTCAACAACCTTGCAACAACAACCATCTTGCATTTATCCCTTATCATAGGTTATCTACCATTGGAAGTCGTCCTTTCCCAACAACTCCAATCATTAGTTGTTATGTAAAACAAAAATGCATGTGTCATAGCATTTAAATCAATAAGACGTTTTTAGATATGTCCTAGCATATCTTTATGTGCTTCATCACACTATCCTTAATGTTTCCATGAATGAAACACAAACAATTTTCAATTGTTTCTACAGTCATACAACCATAATCACTATGATATCAAAACACTTACGCGCATTAGTAAATCAATCTCTCGTACCAGAGAAATACAATAAACAACAAGGAAGGAGTTGGGGAACTCTTCCTTGGTCCAACTCTTTCTACACAACCCTGGACTTTCAGTCCAACTGAGTTATTTTCCAAGGCCTCACTGGCTCAACCAATCCCATTTATTTAAACTTACTTGTCTATTTATTTTCCTTTCTCTAGTTGTACTTGTTTCCACAACTGTTATTTTAAGCCTACGACTCTGTTAAACAATTCAGAGTTCTTAAGGTGAGAAAATTATTCCTCCTTTTCTCCTTCTTTGCTTATGCAATCTACTTCTTATTGTGATCTTCCTGTTCTTTTCCTTGAGCAGTCTTGGTTAGGCTCACCCTAACTCTTAGGATACATCAACATGATTTGATAAAAAACCTTTTGTTCATAATGAATCATGACCCTGTGCATGTTTCACATTACCATTAAGGTAGTGACTATGTTCTCCTGCTCAATTCTCAGTAGTCATTAAGGTTGTGACTATGTTCTCCTGATAGAGTCTTCACATAGTTCCTTCGCAATGAACTCCTTCAGCATGCAACTTTCATATTGCATATCCTTCATTATCTGTGATAGCCTCACTCTTGAGTTAGCTTCAAATTTACCAATTTAGTTGTTTACCGAATATTCCATAAGGAATATAACCGTGCATTCCTATAATGTATTCCAAATACACATTAAAAGCATGTCCTTTATATTTTTATCTTGCTTTCAAATTGTGCTTCCATGCACTTAATCACGTGCTTTAGCATGTTGTGTGTGTGCACCCACCATAGGTACCCTTTACAGTTTCATTTCCATCCCGATTTAAATTTATTTAGTTCTTGATTGTTCACAATCATTTACATATGCATCATTTGCACGCTTAACATCGTTCATTCATATCTATTCGGTCTTAATATCAGTCCTTATATCAAGCAACCTTACGATGCATTAAATCCATGCACTCATGCATAAATAAACCCAGCTAGACATTCATCATGCAAGCTCATTGCTTGCACCTTTTCGATGTCACTCATACACATGGACATATCAAACTTCCAGATCCTTCTCCCAAGGATCTTCCAATCATTCTTATGACAAGTCTCATAGAGACACTCAATACAGAGCTTCCCTCTCAGTTGAGAGCTTGCGGTCATATTATTATTTTAATCATGCATACATATATTTGTATATATGTAGGTGCATCGCTTGCACCTCTCTACCTCATCCATTCACATTGATATTTTTGTTTTAATCTTAGTGTTCTTTAGAGAGAGGTTACAGTCAATCATATGACCAGTCTCACAGTCATAATTCATACTGATGTTGCCCTCTCTTCATGGAAACAACCAACGAGGGTCACATTTTCCCTTTCTACTGTAAAATCTCCCATAATTTAGAATTTAGATGGGTAGTTATTGCATCACTCAAGGAAGTAGTATAACCATTTCTAGTTTCTTCTTCATGCCTCAGTTCACTCTTGGTCAATAGATCTCTACATAGGAATCTTTTCCTAAACTCCCTCTTATGGCTATCTGAGTGTACCAAACCATATATGTATGGATACCATCCACCTCTGGATGCCAACTTAACCCATTGGTCATCTAGAAGTGTCCCAACACTTCCTCTTCCACATCCAGGATCAAGATTTCATTAATTACTCCCACCTTATCCTCATAAGGCACTATGTACTCAACATCATCAACCTTTTACTTATGTTTCCATAGTCATATCATCACTAACCATATGATCTATGACATCGCCATATTTTTCACCTACATGTCATATGCATGATCTATCTTTGCGATATGCATTTCAACATATCTTCGTGCACCAAGCATTATACCCCTCATCATAGTCCCACTTTGTAGGACTAGCTATCATTTACCGAAATAAATGATAGGCTTCTTTTGCAACAATCTAGCATGATTCAATCTTGTTGGGTAACATCCCAACTAAATTTTAACATGCACCCTTCTCCTCACAGAACTTATGCAAATAATTTATGTATGACAGTAATACTCTCGACATGCTCATCTTAGCCTTGGTAAACTAGTATTATGACTATTCCATGGCCCATCCAAGCCTGGGTTTGAATTATGCTCTGCTAGATAGGGTAGGGCAGGGTGCCCTCTCCCTTAAAGTTTTCTAAGAAATAAAAATCACTTGACTCTTTCGTGAGCCCAAGCAGGCCAAGTGTTGTTTCCATGCTCTGATACCAATTTGTAACACACCCGACCTCTAATTACCCCTTTTAAGGATGAGGCATCAAAAATTTTCTTACTCGAATCATCTCTCTGGGATGATTCATTCTCCTCTACTTTCCCATATATCTCTAACGATTGCTACCAGGCTCTAAACTGACCTCTGGTTTACAAATTATTGCTTCCCAAAGTTCTTCGGACGTTCATTGGTTGAGGGCCATGTCGCTTCATCTTGTTTGTACCATCTCTGGGTTCCTACTTCCCGCAGGGAAGGTCCATCAATCAACCAATCCAATGACTGGGCTTAATCCTTGTCTAGCACACATGTTAGTAGGGAATTCGACATTCGACGCTTCGGTGTTGAACATCCCCTTTCTTTTCTATTTACATGTCCTCTGGAGTCCCGAATTCTCGAAATCCCGAGGTGTTTCCACATAGCTCTGGCCTTCAACCCTTTTGGGAGCATACATTCTAACATCCCAAGTCTCTCGGAGTTTCAAACTCCCAAAGTTCGGAATTCCTGAAGTGATACCATGTAGCTCTAGCCTTTAGCCCTTTTGGGAGCATACATTCTATCATCCCAAGTCTCTCATAGTTCCGAACTCTCGAAATATCTCCATGTGGCTCCGGCCTTCGAGACTTTCGAATTACCCACAATGCTACATCCCAAACCTCTGGTGTCCTGAAGTCATGAACTCTCGACGGGTCCACCCTCACATGTGGTGACGTACTAGATACGAAGGAAAATACATGTGGGTCCCACCAAATGGACCAAATGGACCAAGTGGTGAGTGTCAGGTGTGATACGCAGCAAGGAAGAGATGACACGTGGCCCCTTCAATGGGTGACACGTCTCACGTGTTAATGGGCCTATAGGGTCTGTGAAATGCATGAATCTAGGCGACACGTGGCATGTTGATCGTGGGTCCACATCACCTTGGATGACGTCCCTGTGCCACGTCACTCCAGACTGATAGCCTTCCAAGCCCTTCAATATTCATGCTCAAGATGTGTCCATGTAGATCCATAGATCTACGGCCTTTGTTACTTCGTAACTTCGGAAATCGGGGGATTCACTATGTCATTTCCTCTTTGCTCATGGAGTGGTCAGCACCAGGATGACCACAATCTAGATCCAACGTCCAGGAAAGGTCTCGAAGCATCCTCAGATCTACAGCTCTCGTCACTTCATGACTCCGACATTCGAGAGTTTTGGTGTTATGATGCCTCTGCTCTCTCGAAGTGGTACTTCACTGAAGTATTATATGTGAAACCCTCTATTGGTTGATCGGAAAATCAATAAGGGTCCCCAATAGACTCACCATATCAACGGCTCACAACACTTCATAAATCTGGCATTCTGAGGTTTTGGGGGTTGTAACACCTTTTCCCTCCAGAAGCAATCAAAGTCGGGCTAACTACGACATAGATCTAACGGTTGGGATAGTTCCCGGGCATCCTCAGATCTATGGCCCGTGTCACATCGCGACTCCGACATTCGAGGGTTTTGGCAGTTGTGAAGTTGTGACGTCCCAGAGTTCTGAAGCTAATAAGAACTTAGCTCCTTTCAGACTAGCGTGGGGTTCCAAAACCTTGGTCATATGGGACCTCCGAAAATTCTCGTGGGCCACACACTTAACTCTTGGCCAAGAATCTGTGAAGGTTGTGGGTACAAACCCTTGGTCACACATGTGAAAGGTCTGAAGGGTGTGTCCCTCGACTGCATTCTACAAGCGTTATACCTTATAAGCTTGCAAATACTCTGAATGAAGTGCGAGAACGCTTCTTGTGCTTCTCCCAGAATTTAGAACTTAGAGATCTCTTAATCCTTGCACATCTTGCATAGCATCTACACACCTTCACACTACCTCTCTTGATCTTAACAGACCCCTTTCTCAAGAGACCCAATAACTGGAAGTGAAAACATGCACATATGAAATTGGGCCTATGGTTAACAAAATCACAGTTCATTTCCTTTAATTTGAGCCACTACAGGAGACTCAAGTTCTTAGTATACAAGTCATATTCGACCCTACAGATCCTTTCTTGCTTAAATACACAACAGACGAAATGAAGAAAGCAGTCAAATCATCAAACAAGCACGCACGTCCCTGAAACGTTCATGGGGTATAAGAATACTTATCCATTATGAGTTGCAACCAACTAACTAACTATGGGTGTTTGGATTTCCACCTAACTGTAGGCTCAGAGGAATTCATTCTTAGCGCTCTGGCCACCCCCTTGCCAAGCCATGATATCACTAGGGAAACTTTGTAGTTTTTGAAAGGTTCTTTCTCTTTCACAGCCTCTGCGAGGTTTATCAGATGCTTCCTTAGCATCAAGCTCGCGAACTTCTACTCAGTTCATGTTTTTTGCAAACTCTCAGAGATCCTTTCTCTTTTCTTCTACATGTCCCGGTCGCACATTCCTCTCGGTGTGTATCCTTCTTCTTTTTCTTCGTGTGTATTCTTGCACGCCTTTCTCCTCTTCAAGAAGGTTCTGGACCTGTCTTGTTCCTTCTGTCAGAAGTAAACTCGGGTCAGTCTGGTCCTATAGGAAAAACTACCCTTTGTGGTACTTCGGGCTGACAATTTTTTGTCTCCCCAGCCAGACCCCCCATGCTTCCATTCATGGGAGTAGTTGATTTTTCAACCACCAATCCTTCTTTCATTAATTGATTATCCCTTGGAATCTGGATGAGGCTTACTATTTCAACAAAGAGAATTTGGGTCATTTGACATAATGAACCCTCTCTACAGTTTCCTCACCCTTTCCTCTAGTGATATCATGGCCAGTACTTCAAGGCTTCACCTCCACAGACATTCATTGGAAATCTAAACAATAATACATTTACATTGTTCACATGCCTTAGCATGGTAATCATAATTAATGATTAATTGCAAGTTGGGGGAAAGAGGGGTGTTACAACAAGTAAACAAATGTCTTTTTCTTCATCTATCTTATTTGGATTTGTTTTAATTTTCATTAAAAAAAAGTCTTGGACGAAGAGAGACTGTACACCTCTCTTCCTCCATCATCTCACATTTTATTATAGACAAGTACTAAGATTATGCAGGTTACTCAAGTATCGAGAAGGTCAAATCTATGGACAAGAGAATTTCAAAGTCAAAGTTTTGAAATTTCATACAAGAGAGCATGAAATATAAACATTCAAGTCAAGCAAAGTGGAACATTATCTAAAGTTGAGTTCATCAAAGAAGCTCAAAGGCCTTGGAGTTTGTTACAAAAATATCCTAGTGGACAAACGACAAATACTTGAAGATGAATTGAGATCAAGACAAATAACATGAATTCAATCCTCAAAAGAAGAAGTCAAGTTCCATATCATGTCAAAGAAGCCTCTCATAAGCCCTTCTATTCATAATGTCATTCATTAACCCTATTGTATGCTAAGCTTCACGATCATACATGTTGAATTCTAGACCTTTTATCTATTCATCCATCTTACTATCAGACCATGATTTCAACTTATTTTTCCTTTCACAAGCTTCCCATACTTCCTTACTCTATTCATTCCCTCTTCCATTAAAGAGAGAGAGAGAGAGAGAAAAATAAAAAATAATAATAATAAAGAGGTTTAGTTGTGAAAATCCATGTTTCTAGCACAATATAAAACTGAATTCTCATCGGAAAACCAAGTAAATTGGCCAACGAGAATTCCAAATAAAAGACCTACTTGTACATATCAGCTTATGTATTCTCCAAAATACTTTAATGAGAGTACTTGATTCAGTTTATTTTTATCTTCCTAACTTCATCAAATATTGTAACTCTCTCTTCTAGTAGAAATTTTCTCAAGACAACAAACAACAAAAATTTTCTAAAAAAGACTTGAGGACAAGTATCAAAATAAGTTTGGGGGGAGTGAAGATATTTTCTCTTTCGAAGACTTTTTGAATATCTCCAAGAAGACTTTTGCAAATCTTTTGCAGACTTTCAGATATTGAAGACGTTGAAAAAAATAATTTACTTCACCAGAGGGACCTATATTTTACTCCAACAGAGGGACTTGTATCTTATTCCAGGAGAGGAAGTTGTAGTTGCTTCACAGAAATGATCTAAAAGCACATTTTCAGACCTGCAGCTACATTTGAAGACATAAATTTTTTTGAAGATCATTTCTATTACAATGGCCAAAGAATATTAGATTTGCACATCAACAAAAGGAAGTCAGTTACAACATCAAAACTTCAAAGGAGGACTACTTCTATAGAACTTCAAGGATACCTAAAAGCTCTGAGAATTTCTTTTTAATACTTTTATTTTTGAAAAATTCTCATATTAAAAAAAAGATAATGATACTACTAATTTTTGCACTTATATCTATATCCTATACCTTCTTTACCTCAAAAATTTTCCTCCATCATATTTTAAACTCACCTATTACCCTACTCTAAATACACTTATTCCACTTCTTTCCACAAATACACTTATTCCACTTATTTCCACAAATTTTGGTTCAAAATTATTATAAAACACAAAAGGTACTAGTTGAGGCTTGCCTAGCATTGATCCAATTTGTATCCATGAAACTACAAGTTGTTATGGACAAGGTTTACTTATAAAAGGAATAAGAGAACACAATGTGTTGATGTTTGTTATGGACAAGGTTTACTTATAAAAGRAATAAGAGAACACAATGTGTTGATGTTTGAATAAGAGGAATYGGAACAATTTTTGAAGACTGGTGGTATCCTTTGAGTTATTAAAAATAAAGAAGAACTCAACATAAGAGTCCAGATTTTGGAGGTGATAAAAACTTTGTTTGTCTACAGTAAGTACTGTAAATGAACTTATAATAACAAAGATGGCACTTAATGCATAAGTACTGTAAATGAACTCATAATAACAAAGATGGCACTTAATGCATAGACTATATGCATAAATAAAATTTAAAAGTTTCAAAAAGTTAAAAGGGTGGCAAATTCGAATGGAAGATAAAGACAAAACATGTCTTTTAGTGATGAGGCACTATCTCATGAGAAATCTCCACTTCAACAAAAGAAAAATCGACTCTACAACAAGGAGATTTGAGCAAACAGTGAACCTACACCATAGAGATTAATGATTTGAAACCGTGACCAGCATAGCGGTTAAGGGGATTCGAAATTGTGACCGCTAGATAAGGTTGTAAAGATTTTTTGCAGTGTTTCTTCTCAGCAATAGCGCGTGGAATTTCCTCACTGAGAAAATGATTTCCTTCAGCAAATTATCTCACAGTGATAACGATTTCTCACCAAATAAATTTTATGTTAACAAATTTCATTGTTAACGTAAAATTGAAACGATTTCCTTTACCAGAAAAATTGTGGGAAATATGGAGTGGATTTCTCAGAGTTAATGAGCCACCAGAATTGGAATTGAAGATGGGTATGATTGCATTACGTGGAAAGTTCATTTTCTACTACCAGTGCTCCCTAGCAAACTCGTTTTTTTATTGCCCATTCTCCTTAACAAGCTTTCAATTGGACACGTTCTCTTTAACGTTTTCATCTGCAATAAGAACAAAGGATTAAATTAGGGCTTTCATTATTTTAAAGCCAGGGTTTCCAAGATAAAAGGAGCTAAGCCTAAAACATAGAGCAACAAGAAACTTTTTGGCATCTTCAAGCATTAAAATTTCCAGGTGAACCTATATTCCTCAACGAATGCAAGAAGAAACGAATTCAATCCTGTTTCTTGTATATCATTTTTTAAAACAGACTTTTATTTAAAAATTGCCAGAGCATTAGGGGCAGAGCATAACAGAGAGAATATTTTTAAACCATGGAAATTCGAATTGAGCCAACAGAACTTGATATTTCTCAGTTTCATAAGGATAACATTGACATTTTACAACAGGAAAATTGGGTTCAATTTCTATTGAAGTTAGATGGTTATGATGAAAAAGTAACAAAAGCTTTTGCACACAATTTTGATGGGAAGAAAAGCACTATAGGAAATTTAACTTTTCAAGTGACAGAGGATTCAATTGCAGCAACAAAAAGACTTGTACAACATGGGGAAAAATGTTTCAAGAATCAACATTTTTATGAAAAAGCATGGACACCCTTTTTATGTAGATCAAGAGCAGGGTCTGTGGATTGGTCCAAAGGTGTACCAAGAAGTTGGTTACAACACCCTTTGGATGAATTGGCATATATAATTCAGAAGTTTATTACTTGTGAATGAAGGTTTAACATTGTGTATTTATATCACATTAGAATCCTTCAACATCTCAAAGGTGAGAAGATGCTTGATCCACCTTATTACTTGCTCAAGAATCTCTTAAAAATGTCTAAATCTTTCCAGAATAAATCAGGGAATGAAAAGACAAATTTATATCATTATGGATTGATTAAGATGTTGATTGTACATGTGCTACAAGAACATGACATTTTCCTATTAAAAAAACAGGTTCATTGAAGAAAAAGAAATCGATACAGGACATGATGAAATTGAGGTATATGAAATACCTACTTTAAAAGCAAGACCAATTTCTGTCTCAGGAAAACAAATAACAGAAGCAGTCGTAGGAACAAGGACGATGACCCATGCTATGAAGAGAAAAGAAGTAGAATATATAGAAAAAGACAAGCCGTTTGCATCATTCACAAGAAGATCAAGAAGAAAAGTTATTGTGGAAGAAGAAACAGAAATTGACAAAGCTCAGCCGATAGACTATGACCACATAGAGATCTTAGAAATTCAAGAAAAAGAAAAAAAAAAATGAAGGAAATGAAAAGTGTTGAAAAAGTTATTGTGGAAGAAGAAACAGAAATTGACAAAGCTCAGCCGATAGACTATGACCACATAGAGATCTTAGAAATTCAAGAAAAAGAAAAAAAAAAAGTGAAGGAAATGAAAAGTGTTGAAAAAGAAATTGTTGATCAATCTTTTGAAAAAACAGTTCAACCAGAAAATTCCACTTACTCCACTTATGAGAAGATGGAAAAGGTACTGAAAAAAATTTCAAAAGAGACATTGGAAAAGGAACCTGTAGAATCTTCATCCAGTCCTGAAAAGAAAATCAGAGAATTAAAAGAGCAGTTAGAAGAAATGGAAGTAATGGAAAGACACCTCAAAACTGAGAATGAGAGGTACAAATTTCAAAACAACAAACTCCAAGGAGAAAATGAAAAGCTCAAGAAAAAGAATAAGAAATTGAAAACAGAATATTTTGATCTCCAAACAGGCTTACAGGTGGTTACAAGAGAAGAAAGCATGGAAAGCAAAATATGAAAAAAAAAATAAGTCAAGGCAATGATTCAGAAACAAGTCAAGAATGAATTGAAGGATAATATGGATATGTTATTGCAGGCAGCAGAGGCAACAAAGGATGATTTATGCATGAGGACATGCAAAGTCATCAGTTTGGGGAAATGTTGAGTGACAATTTTGACTAAAATTTGACCATCTCTTTTACTATCTTTTTCCATTTTGATCCATTTTCATACCTCATATTTTCCATATTTTACTTCCAAGTGAAAAATAAGATACATTTACTATTTCTTTTAAATTTGAAAATTTTATCAAAAATTAAGTATTAAAATTAAATTTTTATCAAATTTGAATTTCCAGTAATAGCTCCATTGTTAGCATATGTACAGGACACCTGGGCAAGAACCAAGACTTGATTCAAGATCCTTTATGTCCAAGGATGGATGAGTTCCTATCAGCCCTTCCAGAATAGCTCCAAATGTACGTGGTCAAAGTTGGTCAAACTTGACTGGTTGAACATAAAATCCCATGTTTTTAGCAAAGAACCGGGGCAGTTTGGCGATTTTTGGGATTTTCTTATATTTTGTGGATCTAGGAGTGAGAGATACACCTCATTAGCATATTTTATGGATCTTATCTGGTTGTTAGAGATTTTATGGTGTTTTGTTACAAACTTGACTTATAAATAAGCAAAGTTATGAAGGCAAGGGGGATCTCTACTATTATATACTCTATTTGGATTAATAGAGGTCAGATTTGAGAATCGTTGATTCAATATTTATGTTGATGTGAATAAGTTAATGATGGTATTAATTTTTTTTAGGTTGTTTTACCTTAAGTGTGCAAGCAAAGCTATGGAGGGCCCCCATTGCCAAGCATGTGCACACAATTTTTAATGTTTCATGGTTGTAACGGTGGTATGTTTTTATGTTTGTTTTATTAATCATTGATGTAGCGCATTTTAATGCTTCAAATAGATTTATATGCTTTACTATTTTCATTATAAATACTTGATTTTTGATAGGTCTTGTGGAACATTATGAAGAGACCTCTTGTAAGGGAGCTTAGTGTTTTCTTACCTACAACAACTAAGTCTTTTAGTTTCTTTGTTTTCAAAATTTCAATGCAAGTGTGGTTATGTTGACGGGCGAAATTGACCGTCCGTCAACTGGAATTTATTTACATGATTTACAAGATGTAAGATTTAATCGAAACTTACGAAAATCGATGGAAAAATATTTATTGTTTTTCTTTTATAAATTTAAAGAATCTTGCCAAAAAAAGTTAATGAAACATGAACATGTGGATAGTGAAAGCTGAACCATACATTCATTGTTTCATTTATAAACAACTTAACTAAATAACACACATAACTGGTATTTATCTTTCTGTGTTGTATGAGCTCATGCTTGTACTGTTGTTAAGGGAAACCTATAACAGAACAATACTAGCACTTCCAAAATACATTCATTGAAGTATTTGACATTGGAGTAAATTAATAACAACAGGAAGACAACTAATTAAAAATCGTGTGATCTTAAGATAATCAATATTTAAGAACGAAAGAAAACTCAATTCTGGGTATTGATATTATCCATCATTTAACATTATAAATAAATTCCATAAT
>ML779357.1:766358-788970 GCA_009831015.1 Picea engelmannii
GTATCAAATATTTGATAATAAAAACTTGTGAAACAAAAAGAAACCTAAATTAATAACCTAAAAATTGTGAATAAAACAAAATCTAAAAAAATAAAAAATGAATTTAAACTAACTATAACTTATAAACAAACATTATTTATAATTTGTTTTCAAATATGATCTAGAAGTTTCAAGTTAATGGAGAAAAAAAAATTAATTTTAGTTTTTTATAAAATCAAACAAATGATAGATAATTCTTTGATTATTATTATTTTCAAATGAGATGCAAAATGAAAAAAGAATTTAATTAATTAACATCACCAAATGATTTCATGAAAATGAGAAACCAACCAAGATATTATTTGATGAAGTATTGAACACATTATTCAAAATAGTCAAACTTGCTAATGAACAAAAGAATAAACACATAATCATAATTTAAACAAAAGTAAACATTTGATAAAAATTAATGTTTTTGTTTAAATTGATATTTTTATGCTCGTTTTTAACTTTTGACATATACTCTTGTAATAAATGACTCATACTAAAGTGAATGTCTTAACTTTGTCTCAAAGCAAGCCAATGAATGGAACTATTTGAAAAGGTTGATTCTGTAGCTCATTATAATTATCAAGATTCTAATAGGGGCCCTTTAAATTTTGTAAAAATATAAGGGGAGTTGTTGGGGCTCAACAGGTTAATGCAAGTTTGATTACTTTGGATAAATCAATTCATAACTACTCTAGATCTAAATTCCATATATATTGGTGTGCTTCAAAGTTCTACGAGCTTCGGATTGATATTAAAATACATGTTCTAATTTACATCCATAAATTAGACCCATATCGCTTCTTGTATATGCTTCATTTCTTCTCTTCCAGGGCTTCTTTTCCATTGGTACTTCCTATTATTGCAATCCACTGACGTATATTAAAAGCGCTCATGTCAAGGTTCCTTCATCACTTGACTTCAAGTCTTCATGGTTTGTCATGTCTTCACTGAGCTTCAGGTGATTGGTCGTCTCTTCTATACTGCTTCCAAGGAGGACGTGTTCTTCATGTCTTGTCCTCCTCACTACTTTGACATCAATGAAATAATCACCAATGACTAATTTTGACATCAATGACAAACCATTCAACAATCTTCTCCTGACGGTTTCTCTCTCCATGTCTCCTTGTTCCTCTCACGACTTTCCTTCCTATGACTAGCTAGTTCCACTTGTCAATATGCTTCTTTTTTGAGTTGTATGCTTTACTAAACATTCCTCTTGACGAAAGTGACAACAAGACTTTCTAAAATTCCTCTTGATCTCATGCTTTCATCCACTACATATGAAAAAAAAGAAGCATATGCCATGTATCTTCTCTGATTCACGTCAAGTATTGTCTTCTAAACCTGCCAAATATCTCATGAATGTATATATGTCCAAGTGTCACAAAACCATCCATGAATCTATTACTCAACTGTACAAAATGTTGACTAATATGCCACTTTAATATTCTGAAGACTTCAAATATGTCCACTAGTATGCTTTATCTTCAAATTAAACTCTACAAGTCTTAAACAAGTACACATTCTCGAATATGTAATGAATATATTCCTGCTTGAATACATGCTTGGAATCCTCTATATAATCATGAATTTATGCCTAAAAAGTGTGCCAATGATATTCCTCATAATTTTCATCTGACCTCTTCATACCTTCATGGGGATGTGTTCCAAAAGCTACTCCTTAATCAACCAATCTGTCATGAAACGTTTTGTACCTCTACCATTAGACCATTCAAAATTTTCCTTCCTAAAAATTGTAAACACTTTAGACTACCCGAAAGATAGTTCTCCAATCTGTAATAGTTGTTGCTTAGACTCTCCCTCTTCAATATTCACATTACTAGGAGTCTCCAACCCAGATTGCTTAGAACAATATATAAACCTGCTTTGTTGCAAGATCATCATTTTGAATCTTGACATCTTCCTCTTTGATTGTAGATTCATCATGATTTCGCAACTTTGTAATTCCTATGAATATGATCTCCGAGAGTTCTTCATTCACATGTTCTTCTTGTTTTTTCTTTCTTCTCCAAACCTTCTTGTATCTGATATTAATGTTTTTCTTCAAGGAAGACTCCATCATGCTTCTACAATCACGAGCTATGTGTCCATAGTTGTGGAATTTGTAACATTCAACATTGTAGGGGGACACATAAATATCTCTTGCTTGAAAATTTCTTCCATATGCTCTGCAATCTACAAATTTATGTCCAAAGTTATTACAAGTAAAACAATAACCATGAAAGAAAGTTTAATACCTTGAAGCAAGTGATCCTCTTTGTGATGCAGTCCTTTTGAATGCATGCCTTAGTTGATCATGATCTTCTCTTCTGTTGTTTCCTTCACAATGATTGAAGCTTCTTTGATTCGTGGAGGTATAAATTATTCTTGGAGATACACTTCTTTTGCATTCATTCCTATTTTACTCTTATTGATCATGATCCCTTCCTTTGAGAATGTCTTCATAATTCTAGCCTTCTTTTCATTCTTCTTTTTCGGTGACCTAGAACACTTCTCTTCAACTTTATTTACTGACTCTCTCTTCAATGCTCTTGTTGCGATTGACATTTGTATCTTTCTTGCATGAGGCCTGACCAATGTATCCAAAACCTGCTTTATCGAATGGTGACCTTTGACAGTTGAGAATGCCTTCTAGTACTTGAGAGCTCTTCAAGTTCTTGTTGATCTTGTCAACTTCAACCCTCAATGAGATGACTTCTTATTCAATCTTATCGCTATATTTTTATTTCTTTATCATTTGTATCTTCATTACTTCTTCCGTTCTCTTTTCTTATTCAAGTTGGGTTTTCAAGGAAATGATTTCTTCTTCAAATCTTTTTTCTTGTTGAATAAATTTTGCTTCAAGCTTTTTTAAGTCCTCAGATCTTTCCTTAAGATGATTTGTCAAAATCTATTCTCTCTTTTATTCTTCCTTTACCTTGGTTTTTAAGTGAGAAACTTCTTCTTCTTCCTTTTCAAGTTCTTTTCTTTGTAATACTATTTCAGCTTCCAAACACACGTATATTTTCTACTTTTCTTCCAATGGATTTTTAAGTGTTTCTTCAATCACTCTGGCTTCTTCTAGTTGAACCTTTAGATTTATGCTAATCTGTTGGACTTCTTTAGAATTTTTGTTAGGGTTTTGAGAACCCTCCTTTAGCTTGATCAATTCTTCCTTAAGGGACTTGTTTTTCTTCCTTTCCTTTTTTATATCACTTAAAGCACTAATTAGTTCTTCCTCAAGATCCACTTTTCCTTCTTCATAATATTCTTCATCATTTTCAAGGGTTCCTTTATGAGTTTCCATTTCCATGAAGAGCACTCTTTCTTCTCGTTCTATCTCAACATATTCTTTGTCTTTATCAGCATGCTCTGGCTCTATGATTACAAGAAGAGATCTCATAGAGTAGAGATTATGTAGTCTATCCCAAATCTCTTTGGTTGATGAGAATTGTCCCACTTTGACTTTTACCGAATCAGATAATCCATCTAGGATGGCATCCATTGCTATTTTTGGTTCTTTTTTAATTCCTTCTTGGTTGCAGTCTTCAGAGGTTTCTTTTGAGTAGTGTATCCTGAAACAACTGAGTTACAAATGTCAAATCTCTGTGCTTGTAAAAATAATCTCATCATTCTTCTCCAGAAAGCATAGTTCTGACTATCAAACAAAGGCGTTCCATTTTCAGTGCAATCCATGATCTACCTTCCAGTGGTTAGATTGTTACTGAAGGAACCCGCTCTGATACCAATTGTTGGAATATTCACCAATACCGAGAGGGGGGGTGAATTAGTATTGAGCACTTTTTACCATTTTTAATCACAACATGTAAACATTAACTTATCAACAATGCCATTCAACAATGCATAACATCAAACACAATACACAAGAGATTTTTACGTGAAAACCAAAATGGGAGAAAACCATGGAGCGCTTTTAATATATATATATATATATATATATATATATCTTGAATATTAAATTCACGGGAAGCACCAACTTCGAATATTTACCAGTACCAACCCCCTGATTTATAGGTACCAACCTGAAGGAAGCTCCAACTTCCTGATTTACCAGCACCGACTAGAAGGAGGCACCAACCCCGTAGTTTTAAGAGAACCAACTCAAAGGAAGCTGCAACTCCCATGCAAGCATCAACCTACTATCTGAAGACACCAATCTTCCCTTGCACCACCCAACCACTCTTGTTTCTCAGGAACCATACTGAAGGAGACCTCGATCTCCTTCCTTGTGTTAGAAAAACGAGATCTTAGAGAAATAAAATAAAAAAAAATGCAGAAATAAAACACAGAAAATACCCAATACAATAGAAACACATATATACATGGTTCACCCAATGTGGGATACATCCACCAGAGAAATTTCCAAGTCCTTCATTTATTATTATTCAACAAATGAAGGGATACAACCTACAACACACCTGATGTAAGTTCCTCTTCTTTCTCTCACAGTCTCTTCTCTCATAATACAATATTCACTTGCATACTCAGCTGCAATACAATACCCTCATACAAAACGGGTTTCCTTTTTGTTTGAAAATCCTAACATAACTTCTATTTTCAGATCTGCAACCTTATAATGAATGGTCCACATTGACTACAAAATTATAATATTTTACAAGGAAATTTTCCCAAAACATTTTCCTTGGGGGCCCTTTGACCCCCATGCCCCCCAGCCGGGGAGGTGGGTCCCCCCTGGACCCCCTTCATTTTGGGGCCAACCCCCGAACCCTCGACAAAAGGGGGCTAGGAATACCTACATATAAATCAGGAAGACAATCACGCTCCACAACCAACACCTTGCACCACCTTTCCACCCTTGTTTCAAAATTATTCTCACAATATGGTCTGATCTAATATCAGCTCTAGGTCCTCAACTAATCTGCTCCAAATCCCTCACACAAATCTGCACCAAATGTTGACGTCAGGCTACTCACAAGTCACTATCACTAAAGATAACTTTTGTCACTGTCTCTATCACTATCATTGATACATCATCATCATCAAACTGGGTCCATATAGATTATCACTGTCACGGTCATTATTTTTGTTGTTGGAATATATTATAATCCTTGGAACGTAATAATTTCTTTGTATTATGTCAGAAGTTGTCCACAATCTTATGTAAAAGAGTATAAAAAAAATATCTCATATTTATTATGGAATAATTTACTCTTGGTAGGAATATTATGTAAAGAGATGATAAAAAAGAGAATTGTATTATCCCACATGCAATATTTGAGAGTAATTCCTCCATATCTCTTGGTATATAATAATTCCAAGAGTGCCTCTTAAGTCATAACATGTGATCATCATTTTGTGCTCTCAAACATTCTTCTATATTGATCTAATTTAAATAATGAATTTTTTTGGTAAGATATTTTCAGTTTGTCTATTATTTGTATTAGGGTTTTGTCTCTTGTTAAGTTTTTCATCATAATGACTTTAGAAGTAGTTTTTGTTCCTGGACATGTTGGTTTTAATTATCTTTCATGGAAGAGAAAAATGATCGATGTTCTCAAGAGTAAGAATCTTTGGAGGTTGGTTAATGGCGAACACAAGAATCCCACTAATGCTAAAGATATGGTTATTTGGGAAGAAAGATGTGATCAAGAAAGAGGGATCATTGGACAAACGATATCAGATAGTCTTCAGGTAAGTATTGAGGTAGAAGATCGTCAGATTGAGGTATGGAAAATTCTTTCTTCTCTATTTGATAAATCAGACAATGTATCTACTTGTTACATAGAAAAGAAAATACATGAGCTAGCTCCTAATGATTTTGATATGATAGAACTCTATATTGTTGAACTGAAAACCTTAAATGAAAAATTAAACAATTGTGGTAAATATTATAAGAAGACTAATATTGCATGAATCATTCTTGTAGAACATAAATTTCCATCTTATTTTGGCATGTTTATCCAAACTGGGACTAGAGCTATTGAAATGTCTAAAGGTACCATGAAACCTTTTTTTGATGAATTTTGCAAAGGGCTGATAAATGAGCAAGAAAGGTTGACTATTTCAGGTCAATTAACTTCTCATAAAGCTCTAATGGCACATAATAATAAGAATCCTAAGAAAAGTTTTCAGCCTAAGACTAAAGGTTCTTGTTCACGCTCTTCAACTAATAATTCTGACAATGCTTCTAATGTTACTCATCAAGTTAGTACGAATAAGAAAATATATGATCCGTGTAAGTATTGTGGTAAAACTAATCATCCTGAAAAGAGTTGCTATAAAGGAAAACACTTAAATGCTAAGGATAAAAAACAAGCTTCTAATGAATAAAAAGTAGTTTTATGTGTGTCTTTTGTTCAATCTAGTAATTCTTCTAATGTGGAATGGATAGTGGATTATGGTGCATCTAAACATATGATAGACAATGCTTATTTGTTTACATATTATGACAATAATAAGAACTCATCTAATAAAGTTTCTATTGGTGATGGTAAACAAATTGACGTAATTGGTTCTAGTAATGTAAAAGTTATTAATGGTCAATTAGAAGATTTTTTTCATGTTCAAAATATGCCCATCAACTTGCTTTCTATTTATCATGCATGTCTAAAAAGATATAAATTTGAAGCTTGGTCGGATAAATATGTTCTTAAAGATATCAACTAAAATTTCAAAGTAGTTTCTTCAGGTCACGTTGATCATGACATTGGTTTATATAAGTTTGTTGGTTTTGATTCAACTAAAAGACAACCATTTTATTCTTATGTTGCTCACACCGATGAATTAAGTCAATTATGGCATGCAAGATTAGGTCACTTGAATTATGGTAAAATGCAATTGTTATCTAAAATGGTACATGGATTGCCTAATATTTCATCTACTAAAGGTGTTTGTGAAGGTTGTGTGCTTGGTAAACATCATAGAGAAATGTTTGAAAAATGTAAAGCTTGGCGTGCTAAAGAACCCTTGCAATTAATTCATACTATGATATTTGTGGTCCTCTTGAAGCTCTTTCTCTATCTCATGCAATTTATTTTCTTACTTTTATTGATGACTTTAGCAAAAAATCATGGGTTTATTGTTTGAAACATAAAAGTGAAACCTTTGCTAAATTTGAAGAATTTAAATCATTTGCTGAAAAAGAATCTGGTAAAAGTATTAGAACTTTGAGATCAAATAATGGGGGGGGAGGGGGGCAGGGGAATTCATTAAGAAATAATTTGAAGCATATTTGTTTAAGCATGGAATTCAACATCAAAAGATTGTTCCTTATACGCCTCAATAAAATGGGGTTGTTGAAAGAAAAAATAGGACTTTGGTTGAAATGGCTAGATGTATGCTATGTTCTAAAGGATTACATAAAAAAAATTGGGTTGAAGCCATTTGTTGTGCTAACTTTATTTTAAACAGATTTCCTACAAAAGAAGTCATGCATGTTACCCCGGAGGAAAAAAGGAATGGAAGAAAACCTGATATAAGTAATTTTAAGATATTTGGAAGTGAAGGTTGGACTCATATTCCTAATGAAAAACGAAAAAATCTAGAACCCAAGTCTCATAAATGTATTTTCATTGGTTATGTTGAGGATTCCAAAGCTTACATGTTGTTTGAACCTTCTACCCAAAGTGTCATTATCCGTAGAGATGTTCACTTCAATGAAGTCTCTTCACCACCTAAGTGTGTTGAACCTCATGTTACCTTGAATGTGCCATTGTCTCCTGTTACACCTATATCTATCAAATATTCTTCCAACTCAGTTCCTACTGTTGATTTGAGTTCACCCTCTTCTTCAAGTATTCCACCTAAATGTCCCTAAGTACATGAAGTAACTTTTGTTGCTTCTCATCTTTATGTTTGGGCCCGAAAAACTCTTGAATCTACAGGTAGTGAGATCGGTAATCCTTCCTATACTCGTATAACTAGATCTAATTTTTCTCTTATGACCAAAGTATTAGCCACAGATAATCCTACTACTTATGCTCAAGATAAGGGTCACCCTCATTGGGAACAAGCTATGACTGTTGAGTATGAATCTCTAATAAAGAATAAGACATGGACTCTTGTTCCCCTTCCTTCGGTAAATAACTTAATTGGTTGTAAATGGGTATATAAAACAAATATTATTGCAGAAGGTCAAATTGAAAAATATAAAGCAAGGTTAGTTGCAAAAGGTTTTAATCAACATGAAGGTATTGATTATAATGAAACTTTTTCTCTTGTTGCTAAAATCAATACCATAAGAACCATTTTATCTCTTGTTGCATCTTATAAATGGGAAATACACCAAATGGATGTTAAAAGTGTTTTTTTTAATGGTGATCTTAATGACTATGTATTTATATGCAACAACCCCCTGGCTTTGTTACTCCTAAAAATTCTAACTTAGTATGTAAATTACATAAGTCTTTGTATGGTCTCAAGCAGAAACTGAGGGATTGGTATGAGAAAATTGATGCATATTTCTTGAAGAATGGTTTCAAGGGGTGTATATCTTATCCAAATATGTATTTCAAGGACTTTGGTGATCAAGTCCTCATTATTGTATTATATGTGGATGATCTTATTATCACTAGAAACCAACTTATATTAATTCAAAATATGAAAAGTGATCTTCAAAAGCAGTTTTAGATGATAGATCTCGACATCTTGCACTATTTTTTGGGTCTTCAAATATGGCATATGGCCAATGATATTTTTCTCTCTCATTCAAAGTATACAACATATTTATTGACTCGTTTCCATATGAGTGATTGTAATCCCTCTCCCACAGCATTTCAGTCTGGGGTTAAGTTAACTATGGAATGTACTACTCCTCTTGCTGATGCTACGTTGTACCATCTTCTTGTGGGAAGTTTGGTATATTTGACACACAACAGGCCCGATATCTCTTTTGTTTTCAGTCTAGTTTCTAGGTTCATGCAGTAGCCTCATGAAATTCATTGGCAGAAAACCAAGAGAATTATGCGATACTTAAAAGGGACAGTGAATTATGGTGTATTTTATTCGAGTAGTGCTACAGTTTCACTTATTGGTTATACAAATTCTTATTGGGTAGGTGACATTTTAGACAGATGGTCTACTGCAGGTTATCTATTTCAACTTGGTTAAGGTTCAATTTATTGGTCCAATAAGAAGGTGAATCCTCTTGCATTATCTTCTTGTGAAGAAGAGTACAAAGCAACCAAAGAAGTAGATAAAGAAGCAGTATGGTTACACCATGTTCTTACAGAGCTTGGACTAATTTGGAAATCCACCACAAAGTTGAGATGTGACAATCAAGGTGCAATACAACTTGCTTATAATCCGGTATATCACTTCAAGACAAAACATCTTGATCTTGATTCACATTATATTCACAATCTAGTTGCAGATGGTACTATCTCTCTGGCATATTTTCCTATTGAGTAGAAAGTAGCTTATATCTTCACCAAATCCATGACAGAGGAAAAGTTTGTACATCTTCGCTCTTTGTTGAGGATGAGGTAAGTTGTCATCAAAGGGGAGCACTGGTAATGACTCCTTCCTCCATTAGTGTGGGATTTTCTCCCAGCCATTATTAAGGGGGAGTGTTGGAATATATTATATTCATTGGAAGATAATAATGTCTTTTTATTATGTCGAAAGTTTTCCACAATCTTATGTAAAAGAGTATAAAACAAATATCCCATATTTATTATGGAATAGTTTACTCTTGGTAGGAATATTATATAAAGATATGATAAAAAAAGAGAATTATATTATCCCACATGCAATATGTGAGAGTAATTTCTCCATATCTCTTGGTATATAATAATGCCAAGAGTGCGTCTTAAGGCATAACATGTGATCATCATCTTGTGCTCTCAATCATTCTTCTATAGTTGTATGGGGTAATTGTGGAGTTTCTCTCTTGTAAGATTGAAGGAGATTTTTGGAGATAATAGAAGACAACCTTCCTGTGGACGTAGCCCAATTGGGTGAACCACGTATATCTGGTGTATTCTTTTTCCTTTTCTCTTTCTTTTTTTATTATGTTTGATATGTTGTTGGATTCATAGATAGGAGGTTAGTTTAGTTGTCTTTTTATAACTGTGATTTCTCACATCTATCATTATCATTGATACATCAAAACTAGGTCCACATAGAAATTGGGTCCACATAAATATCCTAGGTCCACTTCGGTCCACATATAAACCCCAACATCACTTCTTAAATTTATTTCAAACACCTATTTGGGACTAGTTTATGTATTAGTCACAAACCCTAACTTCCAACAAGTATAACTCCATAACTATAATGAATGAAGGTATGGAACTTGTACCCAATCATCTTTGATATCTTCTCTTAAATTCATCCAAAATTCACTCCTTGATTTTTCACTGAAAAAGATATATAACGAAAATGGTAGAGCTTTCTCAATTTTGTCCTATTCTAGAGAGCGAACTTGTATAGAATTCCATGTGCTCAATATTTGATATCTAATTCTGAAACTCACACATAAAATATTTCATATTGTACTCTTTCCAATACAATTGGTCTCACATAATTTAGATCCTCTATGAATAAGTTATGATTGTTTTACCTGGAACACTTGTTTGAGACTAGTTACAAGACTAGTCAAAAACTCTATCTTCCACATAGTGTATCTCCAAACGTAAAATGATCTAGAAGCTGAAATTAATACCATAGGTAACTTGATATGTCTTCTCAATAGCCTCCGATGTTTCTATCTGAATCATTCTAGAAAATATTTTATAGTGAAAATTCCAAGATGACCTTTAAAGAATATACCTTAGAACACATCATCACAAGACTTCATCTTCCCTTGAAATTTTTCCCTTCTTCACTTCATATTCCCTCTGAAATTAATTGTCAATATTGTGCTAAGAGATTACAATATTGAATGATGAAAATGAGAGGTTCTTGATGTGTATTTATACCCTTCCAAGCACTTTCTTTACTTTTCTTTAGGGCCGACCTATAACTTCTTGTTTGCAACCATTTAGGGGAAAAATTTACATGATCATCTTTAAGAGGGCATATCTCCTCAACCGTGAGGAACTACATGACGTGCCACCTACAGTTTGAAACGGGTTGACGAGGAATATCAATACATAGGGGTTTCGCATACATTTACAATGTCCTTCATACTAGTTTTCTTCAATCAACTTCGGGCTTCAAGACCACACCTCTGGGGCTTCCTGGCCATATCTTTAGGGATTTTTTACCATACATTGTAACTTCTTTTCTTATCAATTGTGCCATCTTGTGGATTCTTCAAATCATATTCATGTGAGGGATATGATTAGAGCTATGTCATAAGGATACCACTTTGGAGGCTCCTTCAAATAAACCCATCACTTCTAGGGGCTTCTAGACTTGCTTCGAGGCTTGTTCTAGGGTTGACATCAATGAAAACTATTTTTCCAACATATGTGATTGGGTTTATTCATCATCGCGAGGGGAACATGAATGCCTTATCCAACATTACAAATGCAATATAAAAATGATAGTAATATTCAAATATATAACCTTATTACTTTATTGATTTTATAAATATATTCACTCCACCAATTACAGTTTTCTAATTATGACCATAATTGAAGACATAAGGGTAAATAAAAAATATTAAGATACACAAGAGAAGACAATCCAATCATTATCACCACATTTAAAACTAATGATAAGTCATTGTATTTCAATATTTGAATTCCAATATATAGTAGTAAGATCAACTTGGAAACTAATTCCTTCATTTTAAATCTTTCTTGAACATTTCCTCACCTTGCAATGCTTTATAGCAATTCTTGAAACCTTATATGGATTTATTTTTTTAAACAAACTCACAAAATTTTATTCATATGTGGAGAGATTCAAAACTTCCAACATTATGTGATTGCACTGGATTTCCAAGCTTTATTGGATCAAAGTAAAATATTTTCACGTCAATCGTAGTTGAAAATTCACTTTACCCCTTGCTTAAAGTTTAAAGTGATCTCTCAAAATATTTCACGGAGTTGAGTTTCCACTTTGGGAGTTGGAGTTCACTTTCTACTTCCTAAACATTTTACTTAAATTCTCTCATATTTTCCCCACCCCCCATCATCATATATGAGGGTGGGGGTTGCGGAAAATATGAGAGAAATTCTCTCATATATGAGGGTGGGGGGTGGGGAAAATATGAGATAAATTATCATATTTTCCCTACCTCCCACCCTCATATATGAGGGTTTGGGGTGGCCAAGTGGAAAGTGTTCTCTAGTGAGAAATTTTAATTAGCCAAAGTTCAAATTGAAGAGTTGTGTATGCATGCACTTAAGAATGGTTTCTAAATATTTCATGTGTATTTTTGTTTGCGGTAATTTTTAAACTTTGTACAACATGAATTTAAGAATAGTACCACAAGATCTTAGGAATAAATTTTTTTTGCAAAAATGATTTGTATTTTTCTTGAAGTTAGAAGTAAAAAAATATGGAAATCATAAAGAGTTAAGAATTTGAAAAACCCTTTTTTTTTGTAATGTAGAGATAATGAAATGGTGGGTGGTTTCAAGCCCAACTTAAATGTAGTATTCAAAGTGTTCATAATCAATAAATTATGACATGATTTGTTAAAACCATCTAAGAAAGTTTTAATTCGTGAAAACAATCCACTGACGTCTGGAGCACTTAATACCAAATACTTGGTGAATTTGTTGATTCTTTCTAAAACACAATTCTATGTTAGCTAGAAATGTAAAACAATTTCAATAAGCTTAAGTAATGTTGCACATACCCTTACAAAGATTAGAGTTGATTAAATCTAAAATATGCAACCTCAAAATAAGATCCATGAAACATGATACAAACAAGAAAACAAAATTACGAGGCCAAAAAAAAAGATAATGTCACTCATATAGGATGTTAATGCATGCATTTAAACCATAAAATCAAACCTACATCAATGAATGATGATCCTAATTAGCCGTTAAAAATCATTAATCAATTCAAAAGATTCTAGTCTATGGAAGCAACACTTGGATGAAAAGGGTTTACTTTTAAAAAACTTGAAAGGGGCTCCCCAAGTCAACCAACTTGAGGCATGTTGAGGCCTCAACAAAGTGATACTTTGTGGAAAGAGGAGTTACCCCTCCCCTCAAATCTATGATGGTTGACTTATTCCTCTTAATAAAGGGATCTACACTTGCTCTTATACTTAATTGAGCACTGATGGATGTGTAGATAGAAGAAAGGAGATTATCACAAAACTATAATATTGAACCTAATGAACTAAAACCAAGCCTCTTGTGGTTTGCTTCTCACTATTCTTCTTCAATGATTCAATTAGTTTTTTCAACTACACAATCTCCATATTGAACCTAATGAACTAAAACCAAGCCTCTCATGGTTTGCTTCTCACTATTCTTCTTCAATGATTCAATTAGTTTTTTCAACTACACAATCTCTTAAACAACATGAACACGATTGATTGATTATACTTCTTATAAGATCTAAGGAGAGTTAGATATTATAGGTAGTGTGCAATATAACAAGAGAGTGCTAAGCTCTTGGACTCGATCTTGTTCAAACAAGGTGTTAGTGTTGTGAGTAAAAGGACATGTGTTTGTAACCTTAATGCATGTGTGTTCCTTAATTCAAAATTTACTTTGTGGGATTGAGAATTCCAAATTACATGTTTCTAACTTAGTTGATTCAAATGTAGGTTCCATATGACAAACTTTGTGGTTTTGGTTGCAAAAACATCAAAACCTCCTTTTTTCTGAATGCCTCTCAATATCCCCATCTTTCACATTATTTTTAAATAGGATACACATCTCTCTCTCTCTCTCTCTCTCTCTCTCTCTCTATATATATATATATATATATATATATATATATNGACTTTCTACAAAATCCGGTTTACCCTAGGTACCATTTTGAGGGGAAGTCCTTGATGGGTTTCCATGGTAGTGTTTCCCTCAATATATATATATATATATATATATATATATATATACTCCCGGGGAAACCCACCTAGCACTTCCCCTCATTTCGAGGATGGTACCCAAGGTAAACCAAATTTTGTAGAAAGTCGAGGTTTTTTCGATAGTGTACTCATTTAAGAGCTCAACATGTCACTTGCGGGAATTGAACCTGGGTGGGGGGGGAAACACCCCTCAACACAAACCACTCGGGCTAAACCCAATTGAATTTAAAATTTGAAGGACATGGAGGCGGGCTTTGATCCACTTATGTGTGCACATGTCACAATGTCATTTAATATAGTATCTCTGGGTGCAACCATATGTTCAACCACTACCTCAAGGTGCCCACATGGCTCCAAGTAAGGCCCTCACAGGTATTGAACCTTGCCCAACAGTGAAAAACTCCTCACTTTCCACCATTGGATTCAACCCCTTTGGGCGCATATATATATATATATATATATATATATATATATATATATATATATTACCATGCACTAATGCATGGCCTTGTAATTTTAGACTCTAATGACTTTCATAATTAAAATAATAATAATAAAATTAATCTACAATTGTATATTTTTTTAAAGGAAATTCCATCATTTAGGTACTCGACTGGGAAAAATAACATACCACTGTTAGAAAATCTTGAATTTTACATAGTCAAACAAAAGTTGCATAAATAAAAAAAACTATATATATTTTGTAAGATAATTTGATTTCCTAAGTTTCATCTTCTAACACCCTATTCAAATGCATTGTAAAAATACCTTGAATCATCCCTCCAAGTACAAATGTTGTTTTTCCATGTTTGCATTTCCATTAATGTATCATGAAAGACCATCATTAGCTTGAACTGATACATCACAAGAGACCATCATTAGTTGCAGTCACCTTATATTAATTTAAATTGATGAATTGATACATCTTTTTTATAGTATATATGAGTCCTAACTATATATGTCATGATTAATATATATGTCATGATTAATAGGCCTAAATATATTTAGATAGTATTATAGTATTAGGGACATCTAACAAATAGTCAATCATATAAAATACCCTTAGTGAGCGATTTCTTTGACTTATATGACTCAACCAAACCCTATAAACACATAGGACCCAATGGAAGGGCTATCTCCTATGCCATTAATGTATCATGTTGTCCATTTAAATACCCTTGGTGGACATGTTTCCATTGTCCAGAAATAAAAACCATTTAAAAACCGTCATTAAACATGTTGGCTTGGTTCCAAACGGACATGTACTTAAACCTTCAACAATTTTCTACTTTTAATCTATAAGGACATGTATAATGATCCTTCACTATATATGAGTTTTCTACTTTTCATCTATAAGGACATATCTAATGATCAATTAATATATATGAGTTTGGAGGTAGGCCATTGTAACTCTAATAAATACTAAGAAGGAATGATAAAAGTATAATGTTTATTAATCATAAATTTCAATTTTAGGGTTGGCAATTGAAGATGCTGGCATATTCTTCGTTGTCCTCTCTAATCAATGGCTCATTTATAAAGACGTACGTTTATGTGATTACTTTTTCACATTTACTAAATAAGATTAAAAAATTACTTGATCATCAACAGTTTGCCACATTCAATGATTAAGAAATAACAGAAACTGGACGGATGCGTATGGCCGCGTGGATGTGAACTGCTACCGTTTCATTTGTGTGGGCGTTTTAATTAAACGTATGTTCGGTTTGTATTGTATCTGTCTAAGGCGGACGAGTTTCCACGGTTGAAATGCTGTAAATGATAGGGTTTCGACATGCTCGCACGAAAATTAATAAACTGAAGAAAAGTTACCCAGGTATTGTTCTGAAGAATTAATAAACTAAAGAATTTCTCGTGGGCTTGCGATTCCTGAAACAGTTGTCTGCCACAGTGGAAAACAGTTGTTTACCTCTCACACCAGCTGCCCCTTAGCAAATAAATAAATCTTGGATTACATAAAATATAAATCCATAAAATTAAGATTACATGTTTTACACCAAGATACTAATATCACACACTTATATCTGTTTATAACCAAAGGTACAAATTAAAACCATCAGATGGTCCTGAACGAACTGTGAAACTATCTGTCCGAAAATATTTACATCGTTTGATAAGCAAGCAAACCAGTATTGAGATAGATAATGTAGAAGTACAGAAAGAAGTGGCAAAAGCTCATATGCATATATATATATGTGATTATTTACACTCATCACAGGATGAGAAAGCATAGAACCAACATCATTGAGCAACTGGCCATGATCACAAACTGCACTGATAGACGTTGGTTATCAGACCCGTTGAATGCAAAACTGTTGACAAAAGGCTGGTTTAATGCATGGGCCAAAGAACTCTGCCCGTTTAACAATGGCTGGTTCAAACCCGGTTGGACATTTAATGGAGAGAAGGGCTGATTGACGAAGGCCAATCTTTGGTTTGAATAAAGCATTCGCGAAGCGTTCAAAACATGTTCAAATTTTAGCTCTGATAATGAATTTATTCATTATTAATAATGTATTAATAATCAAGAGCGTGTGTTAGGTCTTGAGCGGCGATTGTGAGATCCTTGCGGCAGCCATGGCCGCCCCTGGGGGTGCGGACTCGCCGCCCCCCTCCCCTTTCAGATGCAGACGCCTTCAGGAGGCTTGTGAGCAGCGGAGGTAAGCGTTCTGTCCCCCTGTCTGTCCCAAAATTTATCAAGAAACTAGAAGAAATTCCAAAAATCGACCTGCGAGAGACCCAACCAGTCAAGATAGCGTTGGCCCGGGCAGAAAGAGGGTTGGTTGGACAGTTCATGGGACTTTGGCCCTCCCCAAAGACAATGGATGACTGGATCCAGAGAAACTGGAAGCCCCACCTCAAGCATGGGGTTATCTGCTACCCTGTAGGAAGAGGATGTTTCATTTTTGAATTCATTAACAAAGAAGACAGAAATATGATCTTTAGAAATGGCCCATACTTCATGGGAACCCAGGGTCTATACCTAAACCGCTGGACTCCTGATTTTGATCCAAATGTTGACTGTCCCAAGGAAGTTCTAGTCTGGCTGAGACTGCCAAATTTGTCGGTCCATTGCTGGGGTATGAATCCCTGCAGAAGATCGGAAATGGAATAGGGCGCTTTATAGACAAGGCTGACACCAAGGTAAACTATACTTGTGCCCGAATCTGTGTGGAAGTGGATCTGGAAGCTGGACTTCCTGAAGCAGTCAAGCTCACAGTAGGATCTTGGTCATACTACCAAAAAGTTGATTATGAGCACCTCCCATTTAAGTGCAGGAATTGCCAAGAACATGGGCACTTCCAGAAGAATTGCCCCAAACTCCAACCGTCAGACAAGGAGCCCTTCGAAGGTTGGCAACAGGTAAAGAGATCCAAAACCTCGCAAAAGCCCAGAGATAAGCGAGCTAAGGGAGTTGTAGCTCAGCCCTCCTCCTCGAACCCGGTCCCCTCCTGCAGCCCTCCTCCCTCTTCTGTTCCCCCCCCTCCTGCTCTCCCTCTGTTGGCCCCTCCTTTGATCCCTGCTGATCCTGTGATAGAAGAAGCCCCTCCTGAGGATCTCACGAAATCAGAGGAAGAACACATATCTATAGGCGCTGAAACAGGAGTTGATTCAGATGAGGATGCCACTGAAACAAGCAGCTCAGTGGGAACCCCCGAGAAATCCAACCGTGGAAAGAAAAAAGACAGGAAGAAGAGGGAAGAAAAATCCCACAGGGATGTAACAACAGGAACCCAGAAAACCATTCCAGACATGATAACAACCAGATCCTCAACCAAAGAAAATAGGGCTCCTAAGGGAGCCCCCTCCTCCCCCTCAGTTTTATAATGCAGTACGTCTCCTGGAACTGCAGAGGATTAGGAAGCAAAGTTAAAACTGAAGCAGTAAGAGATCTGGTTCGAATGTCAAACCCCGAAGTCCTGTTGATCCAAGAGACGAAAATGGAGGAAGATGAGACCCTCCAAGCAAGTAATCAGTTTTTGAAAAAAGGTAACGGAAGAGCAGTAAGCGCCAGAGGTGCTTCTGGAGGCCTACCCACTTTCTGGAACTCTTCCTCTCTAGAGCTCTTAGAATAAGACCAAACCACCCACTGGCTCTTCACCAAGCTCTTGCATAAAGAATCCGACCACTCGGTAAGTCTCTTTAACATTTATGCTCCTATTTTGTTATCTGAAAAGAAAGAATGTTGGGATTCCATAAACAGTTTCCTGTCCCTTAACCCCCAAGAAAATATAGTCCTAGCAGGGGACCTTAATGTCACTTTAGCTCTTTCAGAAAACAGAGGAGGCTCCCCAATCAGAGACCCTGCTAGGGAATGGGTGGAGGACCTCATCTTGGATTGGGAGCTCGAGGACATAAAACCCAGTAAAGGGAAGTTCACTTGGACCAATAGAAGAACCGGCCTTGGCCATATTGCAGCGAGGTTGGATATATTCCTCATCCAATATTCCTTTCTAACCCTAGGCCTCTTTGCAACCTCTGACATCCTCCCCTCCTACACTTCTGATCATAAGCCAATTACTCTCTCCCTCTCCACTGGGGAAAACTTAGGGCCAATCCTATTTCGTTTCAGCCCTCTTTGAGTTGGCACGGAAGGATTCTTGGAGATTGTTGCAGACTCTTGGAGGCACCCTGTCACCGGCTCCCCTTTCTTTTTCTGGGAAGAGAAATTAAGAAGACTTAAACGGGACCTTAAGAATTGGGCCAAAAACCTCAGCTCCCCCTCGACAGAAAGAAGAAAATCCCAAAAAGATTTGGGGAATCACCAACTAGCAATGGAAGGTGAGCCGATCACTCCCTTAGTGCTGGACCGAGAATATGAGCTCCAGAAAAAGCTCCATAGAGCCTTAAGAAAAGAAGAAGAATTTTGGAGAGTCAAATCAAGGAGCCTTTGGCTGAGGGCAGGAGATAAGAATACCTCCTTCTTTCATAAACAAGCAATGGCCCACCAAAATTACAACACAATCCATGAAATAAGCTATCAGGGCCGTTCCATTTGAAACTTTGAAGAAATAAAGCAAGCGGCTCACTCCTTCTACCAAGAGTTGTTTAAGGAAGAGAGTACTGAAGGCCAGTACCCTGATATTTATCCTTTAAATCTGGTCCCGACCCTTGTTGATGATGCAAGCAATCTCAAATTATCAGCCCCTATTTCGGAAGAAGAGATCAGAAAAACTCTGTGGGAGATGGACCGAGACAAAGCCCCTGGCCCGGATGGTTTCACAACCAGATTCTTTATATCCTGCTAGGATATCATCCACAGGGACCTGATCAGAATGGTAAAGAAATCTCAGCACTGCTCTAAGATTGGTGGAGGCACTAACCCCTCTTTCCTCGCTCTCATCCGAAAGGAGAAAGGAGCGTAGAACTTCTCCAGATTCAGACCCATCTCGCTGTGCAATACGGGGTACAAAATTATAACTAAAGTCATTTCCAACAGGCTCAAGCATGTTCTTCCCAAGCTCATTCCTGAAAACCAAGGAGGGTTTGTTAAGGGGTGCCATATCCAAGACAACATTCTTTTGGTGCAAGAAGCCATCCATTCTAGCTGCCAAAGAAGAGAGAAAGGTATGATAGTAAAACTGGATCTAGCTAATGCTTTTGATAGGGTCCGCCATAACTTCTTGTTTGTTGTTATGAGTAAGCTAGGTTTTCAGAACCAAGTGATCAACTGGGTAAAGGCCTGTATTACGGGCCCCTGGACAGCTCCCCTAGTCAATGGAAGATCTGCCTCCTTTTTTCAAGCCTCCCGGGGACTAAGGCAAGGATGCTCGCTTTCTCCTTTGCTCTATGCTATCCAAGCATCAGTTTTGAGCTTCCAATTAGACAACTGTCTTCAGCTCAAATCTCTGAACGAAATCAACATAGCCCCCAGAGTTAAGAACATTAATTATGCCCAGTTTACAGATGATACGCTGCTGCTTAGCTCCGCTACTCTGAGATCTGCAACAATATTCAAAAAAGAGTTGGACGCCCATAAAGAAGTCTCAGGAAGCGAAATCAGTCTTAGGAAGAGTAAATTTTATGGATGGAACTATACTCCAAGAGAAATGCTGGACATTTCCAGATTCCTTGGGATGGAGGGAACCACGACCTGGGAGTCGATAAGCTACCTTGGGATCCCGCTGGTAAAGGAAAATCCTAGGAACAGCCTTTGGCTTCATCTATTAGACAAAATCAAAGGCAAAATCCAAGCTTGGGTAGCTAAATGGTTGAATAAAGTAGGGAAAATTGTGCTCATTAATTCGGTCCTAGCCTCCATGTCAATCTATCAAACCTCCACTCTTTTAGCTCCAAAGGCAATTGTCAACAATATTGATAAACTCCTTAGAAAATTCTTGTGGGAAGGGGGGAAAAACGGTCAAGGAAAGATGCACTTAGTAAGCTGGGATAAAGTTAAGGCTCCTACAGGAGAAGGAGGTCTTCAAATCAGAGATGTAGCCACGCAAAATCTGGCGATGGGAGGGAAAATCCTGTGGAGATTGATTCATGAGAAAACTGCTTGGAGTACCAAGGCAATTCGAAATAAATACTTCCTGGGCCATAAGGAAAGATGTCTGGACAGACCCCCGTTGGCTGTGAAAGGCTCCCCTATCTTCAAACTTTGCCTAAAAGCTAGGGACCTGATAAACTCAAAGCTTCACTAGATTCCTGGGAATGGTAAGAAAATCAAGATATGGGAGGATTCGATCCTCTGAAACCCGCCTCTGTCCTCAGAGACTGACCTTGAAAATATTAAAACTTGGCTCACTTCTTCGAATAAGACCACTCTGTGGGACATTTCTGAGTGGAGCCAGGATGACAAAATCTCTTGGATCTCCTGGAACTTGGGGGATCTCCCTCCTCACCTGCTGAATGAAGTAGATCGGCTCCTGAACTTGCTCCAATGATGCTCTCCCCTCTCAGCCTCAAAGTTAGATAAGAGAGGATGGGCCTCTCCTCGGGGTATTACTCTGCCTCTGCTAGTTACTCAGCTCTTTTAGACATTCCCTGGGTGCCTTCTGACCCCTCCCTTTGGAGATTCCTCTGGAACTTCCCCTCCTTGAACAAGATTGATTTTTTTTGCTGGACTCTCCTGCACAATAGTATCCTTACCTTTGATAACCTTCGGAAAAGGGGATGGGAAGGCCCCTCAAGGTGCTCCCTTTGTTCTTGCTGCGAAGAATCTTCTGACCACCTGTTCATCCATTTCTCTTTCACCTCTGATCTTTGGAACCTAGTGCTTGGTCAGCTTCACCTTTCCCTCCCCCCTTCGATTTTGGACCTCTTTCGCTCTTGGTTGTCGATTGCCCCTTTCTCCTTTTCCAACTTGAATCTTTTAAAAAATTGTTGGGCTTGGATCCCCAAATTTATCTGTTGGAAGCTCTGGTTGGAACGAAACAGCAGAATCTTCAGAGAGACCACTGACTCTCCTGCTCACCTCGCAATAAAAGTTAAAGTTTTGATAAATGAGATGGTGACCTCCAAAACCTCCCTTTACAACGAATCCCTCCAAAATCTGAATATTCATAATTGGTTTGCCGATCTAGACCCCGATCTAGTCTCAAGATCCAAGCAACATGTTCCTCATAACTCTCCCTGGGACATCAGGTTAGAAGAAAAGGAATTTATCAAATGGAGACCGTCTCTTAAAAAACATGTGCTGATGGTGGATGGTGCTTCGAAGGGAAATCATGGGAAAGCAGGTGGAGGTGGAGTCCTATTCGACCATGATGGTAAGCTTATCCTGTCCTTTGCATGGGGACTTGGTTAGCTCTCCAACAACTTTGCCGAATACTTAGCTCTCTGGCAAGGCTTTGGACAAGCCAATAGACTTTCAGTTACTAATTTGGTGGTAATAGGGGACTCCAGAATAGTCATCCATTCCCTAGCAAAGAAGAAACGATCGAATAATGTCACACTAGCTCAGCTGTACTCAAGAATCCTCATCAGAACAAAGGACTATGACCATATCCATTTCTATCACGTCCTCAGGGAAAGAAACCATCTGGCAGATGATGAAGCTAATCGAGGCGCCTCCTTGAGCATGGGGGAGACAAGAATAAATGGGGAAGAAAAATTCTACCCAATCCCGTAAAAGGAGTACTCTAGAGACTGGCAGACCCGATCCCATCATCCCTAGCTTGATCGGGGCTTGTTAGGAATCCAAGGCAAAGAGGATCGCAGAGATTACCTCTTGCACCAAATCTATCATCTGCCATTTCTCAATCTTAAAGATCTTTCAGTCGACGGCTACAAGTAAGCATCCCAGGTGCCAGAATCTTTGGGCTTTACCAGAGGCCTATTTTAGGCAGTCCCGGCCCGCTATCTGCATATCAGTTACCCTTGATTCCAGGAAGTCAAAGAGGGTCGCTCGCTCTACAAAGAAGGCAGTTGCTCAGTCCACTCAAGCAGGAAGCCAAGGAGATGGCCTCAGGATTGGGCGCAGGAGAAGGAGGAGGAGAGGATCTGACCATAGGAGCAAGACTCGCGATGATCCAGTCGGACCTAGACGAACTTCACCGAATTGTGCAGGCTACAGAAACAAAGCAGTGCAGGCTACAGAAGTTAGGAAACAACTGCTAGGACATGCTGAACAAAGAGCTCAAAGAACTCCGAGAACAAATCTGGGAGGATCACCTGACGAACATGAAA